>PITA01023111.1:0-28883 GCA_004023965.1 Spilogale gracilis
AGAAAGAAAGAAAGAAAGAAAGAAAGAAAGAAAGAAAGAAAGAAAGAAAGAAAGTTAGTTAGAGGAGACAATAGCAGATAACAGCAGAGACATATAATGAAAGCATGGAAAAATGAAAAGCAGATGGACATGTGGTAGCTGACTACTCAGAAGAGAGAAAGCTAAAACATAAGTAACTGCTAAAAGAGAAAACAACAAGAAGCAACCCCAGAAAGTCTCAGAAATTGAATTCAATACTGAAGGCTACAATAAAGATGAGGTTGCAAATGAGAAAGCTGGTTGACAGTTTACATCAGAAACAGATTCATAAAATTTCCTCTCCTATTCTGAGCAGTCAGGCCAGTGCACTTCTCTCCCCTAAGCATGGAAAGCAAGATTACTCTGAAGAATCTACCAGATTGGCTCTGGACCTCAAGGCAGCAGGGACTGAAAACAGAGTGATTAAGTAAAAGTAAAAGCTACATCCTGAAGTGAGAGACTCAGCATCAACCTCTACCTCAAATTCCAGAAAATTACTAGCTAGACTTATAGCTTTCTAGAAGGGACTGAAGGATGCCACTTTGGAAATTTTGGGTAAATCCCAAAGAAAAGACCTATAGTTGCCAACATTTGGAAAATCCCCAACAAAAGAGACAAATGGCTACCATGCTATAATGAAATCCACTGTATAGAGCTACTAATCAGCTTTCTATGGTCTTCTTAAATATGATAAAAGGACTGTTCAGAATTACCACACATTTTAGAAATACCTCTAACATGAAAGAAGGCAAAACAAACAAAAACATTCAACTTAGATAAAACAAAGACCATCCAGGAAGCAGATAAAAATAATCTTAGAAATAAATATATAATAATCTTCAATAAATAAAACATGCCATAAGATCACATACAAGCAAATGTGAGAATATGGTAAAGGTATTTGTCTCCTATTTTTCTCGAAAGCCATGTGAGTAAAATAAGGGGTTTACCAATTAAAAATAAAATGACAGGATCCAAAAAACAAGGCAGAGGCAAAGAAAATTCTCAAGGTAATGAAGCTTCACCACCACTGTGAAACAGGATGAATAAGCAAAAGTGCACAGTCAATGAAGAAGACAGAGGACTCTCCAGAGGGAATGCCTTCAAGGGTAAAAACCAGAACTGACAGATGATCTAATAATAAGGAGAATATGTATGGTTTTGTTGGAAAGCTCAAAAAAGAATCGATGATAAATACATAGGAAGGAAGGCAAAAGAGAAAAGTAGATAATTATTAAGTCTAGGAAAAAAACACAAAATTTTGTACAAGAAAGGAAGTATAATTACAGCATATAACATAGCTTAGGTATAGGCAGTATTTCTAGAGTCATAATAATATAAATTCTAAAATATAACTTAACCTGAAATTGTATATAACTATATTAGAAGAATGAAAGAAGAGAAGTTCTGTGTAGCAAGAAAGGGAAGACAAACTAGAGGGGTGGCGAGGTTGGTGAGTGAGTAGCAAATCACCATCCTCCAGGGTAAGAGTTAATAATATCTCAAATGGAAAAAATCAACAAATAGCTGCATTAAAATTTCATCTAAATGAGATAAATATAAAAACAAACACCCCCAAAAATGTAGACAATGAATCTGTGGAGGACTTTTTTACTATTTAACTTTAACCAAATATATCTATATTTGCTTTGCTAAAAATAAAATGTTTTTAAAAATTATCTGCTATCTCAGAAGAAATAGCCAGCCAATACATTATTTAAAAGTTCAAAAGATGCCACTGATGATGGCATATTCAAAACCCTCTTCCAAATTTACTTTCTTGTAATGGATATCCATAAAGACAGAAGGGTGCAATTCAGAATAAAATCCTGAGAAACAAATTCTTCTTGGGATCTTAAAATGAAAAGAAGTTTCATGAAATAAGATACAGTGATTAAGAGACTTTCTTCCTTTCTAAATTGAGACTTTACATAGTACCCATAATGTTAAGGTTGTTGTAATAATCAAATGATAATCCCCAAAAAGAGCCTGACACATAAACAATGTTCAGTAAATACCAGTTGTTTGGTATGTTAAAGCATACCAACCAAATTGACAGTGATCTACCATGACTGCTAACATCTACAGCCCACTTCTGCACCCCTAAAATTAATCACAAAATTATTCATCCAATATGCATACATTTTAAATGGGAGTTTATCAGATAAGAAAGAATCTCTTACTGAAAAGTCACGAGATTATAATTTATTCATCTAGATATTGTTTCTTTTCCTTACTGTTGATGCTTAGTCATTTCAATAGCTCATATATTCAAATCTACATATGATCCTGTAAAGTTTTAAAGACAGATTAATAACATACATTTGTAATTTATGAAAAGTCATTACCTTGGATTTGGTATTTCTCCAAGAATCTCATCTAATTTGTCAATGAAGTTAATAAAATTAGACAGTCCTTTTACATGTGCCCTTAACGGGTCAGATGGTGATGGTGCATATCCCTTCCCTCCAAGCTCCAGTGTTCGAATAAATGATGTGGCCACCTATGAATTAAAATAAATGATTCATTTACATTTAATGATTTAGTAAGTTGAAAACAAAACTTCATGAAGCTGGGTACATTTTTTTTAAGGTTTTATTTATGTATTTGATAGAGAGAAACACAGCTAGAGAGGGAACACAAGCAAAGGGACTGAGAGAGGGAGAAGCAGGCTTCCCGGCGAGCCAGGAACGTGACATGGGGCTCAATCCCAGGACTTCAGGATCATGACCTGAGCCGAAGGCAGACGCTTAACGACTGAGCCACCCAAGTGCCCCGAAGCTGGGTACATTTATATTATTTCTGGGTATACATGTAAAGTAAGCACTTTTTATGATTCATGTCACTTTGATTCAGAAGCAAATAATTAAAGAAATGGATACCATGCAAAATTCATGCCAACAAGGGGTGATGGCAATGCAAGTGGAAACCAAGGAGCCAAGTCAGGTGACAAACTAAGGGCATAAGAATATATTCATAAGAGTGTATCACTGACTATAAAAAATATTAGTGTATGAATATACTCTCATATAGATTAAACTAGAATTTTTAATATGAAACAAAAGGGTTTTTCAGTGTCAACTGTGTTGATTTATTCAAGGGCAGGCAATCAATTCAACCCTTCCAAGCTTTATCTTCTTTATTTATAAGCTCAACATTTAGACTAAATAAGAACAAAGCCCTAGCTAGCTTTCACATTTTAGGATTATTTGATCATGTGTAGTTCAAAAGGCCTTGCCTTACCTGATAAAAATACATACAGGATGGCTACACTTAAGAGCATCTCCATCAAAGACGAAAATGTTCTAAATTGAATCCTAAGACAAATTCTATGAAATTTCAGTGCTTTGGAAAAAATTTCCAAGGTTAAATAACTTAGGAAACAATAGATTAAGTAACAAGGTTAATTGAAGCAGATTTCTTAATGGTAGGATGTCTCAGAGCTTTTGATATATAAACATGCATTACATAGATTCAATAAAAGTAGACACTATTTCCAAACTGTTTGCCCTTGTAAACATTTTATTCAAGGAACATTTAACAGGGACTTTTGCCTTTGGAAATATTTATTCAAGGAGAATTTAACAAGATAACACCCTATAGAACACATGCAGGAAAACACTGCTTTAGATAAATTTTCACTTGTCAAATTTGAAGAATATGATAATAAATAAAAATATACCAAGATTTTCAAATACAAAGGAAGAGCATGTATTCACAATTTAAAAGTTGTTTTATTGTAGTTACAAGAATTCTATATTAAGATACATGTATCTACTGTTCATAAGTCTTTAAAACATGTTGAAAATGTAACATGTCCATACCAAAAAAATAGACATCTTTTTCTCCTGAGCAGCATGTTTCAAATCAGTGAAGGCTTCTCTTCCAAGTCCCCTATCAGGAATATTGAGAACACGAGCCAGAGCCAAGTCATTCTTTGAGTTCACTAGCAGGCTTAAATATGAGTAGATAATTTTTCTTGCTAGTAATTGCACCTGTACAATAAAATATTATTTTCCTATTATAGTTGTTCTAAATCAATAATCTTTTCTTCATACACAGTAAAAATACTTATGACCATTCAATAACAATATTTCACTCAACTCTATGGGAAAAAAGAGCATTGCCATACAACAAAATATTGAGTTGGACAATTAACATATCCCTACTCATGAAACAAACATGCCACCAGTAAATACATATGAGCAAATAACAATGATAATAATTATGGAAAAATTCCTCTTAAAATGATATAAAAGATGGAATAAAAATAAAAGAGGAATAAAAATTCCCCTTAAAATGATATAAAAGATAAAGTCCAAAGTTTGCATTTCTAATAAGGTTGGATCTCATTCCCTTGTACACGTTTGTCACTAAATAATAAGGAGAAATGAAGTCCCCTAAAGCTTAGGGAATGGGCCAACTGGCACTATTTAGTCCTATACTTACATAGGGATGGAGATAAGGGCTGAATTTAAATGGTTAGATTTGGGGGTAATTATTAGATGTTGACTTTGATAATACCAAATAACCAAGTAAGTATTACAATGAAGAGATTCAAGCAAATGTTAAGAAAATAATAACCCGTAGTTGATGTTGACATCAGGTCTTTCACATACACCATACTTGTTTTTTATGGTCAAGGGCATTCTATAAACCAGGGCATTCAATGATCTTATTCTTAAAATTACCAGCTTAGGGCACCTGGGTGGCTCAGTGGGTTAAAGCCTCTGCCTTCACCTCAGGTCATGATCTCAGGGTCCTGGGATCGAGGCCCGCATTGGGCTCTCTGCTCAGCAGGGAGCCGGCTTCCTCCTCTCTCTCTGCCTGCCTCTCTGACTGCCTGTGATCTCTCTCTCTGTCAAATAAATAAATAAAGTCTTTAAAAAAAAAAAAAGCTTATAGCTACTTAAGGTCTTGCAACTTCTAGTACTGGAGAAGTGATAGTATGAACTCCCACAGGTAACTATAAAATATCCGTAAAATTTCAGAAACATGACTACACAGGAAAACATACACAAAGCAGACCCAAGCTAGAGAATTTAATATTAAAAGAACTGCAACGAGGAGCATTAAGAATAGCAAGTTTGTGGTTATTCAAGGTCTTAAACTTCCTGTAATAGTGGAGAAGTGAGTGATCATGTGAACCTCACAGAAAACAAACATAAAATAGTAAATAAGAAATTTTAAATACTACTTAAGGACACTGGAAAGTATCCGGAAGGTGACAGGAGCTAGAGGAATATTTAATTTTAGCAGAACTGCAATAAGAAGGGAATGAATTAGGGGTATCTGGATGGTTCAGTCAATTGACATCCAACTTTTGATCACAGCTCAGGTTGTGATCTCAGGGTCATGAGTTCAAGCCCCACTTTGGGCTCCATGCTGGGCATGGAGCCTACTTTAAAAAAAAAAAAAAGTGTTAGATAAGTTTGTGGTTTACTGGCCCAGATTTCATGACTATGGCTGTGGCGGACAGAAGTGACTATAATGGTGCCCTCAGAATCCAGAGCTGGGAAAGCAGCTAGAAATTTAAAGGGGAAAATCTTGGAAATAACTGATTGAGAGCACCAAGAGCCATAATCCATAGCTGACAGTGAAACTACACAAGCATGGGGAAGACTCCAGGGGTCCATCAAAAACACAGGCAGAAATCAGAATGAAATATATTCAAGAAAGACCGAGCTTCAAGGAACCAGAGCTGTGAGTTGCAAGGTTTGCTAAAATGAGTGCATTCCTCAACTGTGTGTTGCTTACGTTGCAGAAAGCTGAAGCTGGACAGGTTTGAAGTGTTAAGAGTACAGAGCCAAAACTTGTCAGAACAACTGGAAAATACAGGAAAATCCCTAGGAAAAAAGAATCCATGGAAAGAATGAGCTCCATACTTTCCCAAATTCTTGGTTTACTGCCACATTAGGCAGGCAGAAGAAAGAATGACAAAAACCAACCTAAAAATAAATAAACAAACAAACAAACAAATAAATAAATAAATAAAAGCAAAGGAAAACTATAAGAATACATATCCAAAAAGCTGCATACCAAAGAAACAAAATATGAAGTTGAAATCTGGGCGAGAAAACCGCCTACTAGAACAAAAACTCAATTGTCTTCACAGGAACATGACAAAATCCAGAATCACTATAAAATATTATCCATAATGTCCAGCTTTTGTCTAAAAATTACAAGACAGTTCAAAAAAAGAAAAGAAAAAGTGTGACCCCCACTCAGGATAAAAAGCAGTCAATAAAAATTAATACCAAGTGGAATTAGATATTAGATTTAGCAGACAAAACACTGAGGTCACTGCTATAAATATGTACAAAGAACTCAAACAAAAAATGTTCAAGGAATTAAAAAAGTGTTATCAATGAATTAACACGGGAAATGACAACAGAAAAGTGGACACTATAAAGAAAGTAAATTCTTGGGTGCCTGGGTGGCTCAGTAGGCTAAAGCCTCTGCCTTCAGCTCAGGTCATGATCTCAGGGTCCTGGGATTGAGGGCCACACCAGGCTCTCTGCTCGGCAAGGAGCCTGCTTTCTCCTCCTCTCTGCCTGCCTCTCTGCCTACTTGTGATCTCTTTCTGTCAAATAAATAAGTAAAATATTAAAAAAAAAAAAAAGTAAATTCTAGAAATGAAAAGTACAATGACCAAAACAAAATTTTCTAGGTGGGCTCAACAGCAGCTTAGAAAAAGTGGAAGAAAGTATAAGTGAACTTGCAAATATATAAATAGAAATTACCAAGCCAGAATAACAAACAAAGAAAAAAGAAAGAAAAATAAAACCAAAAGAGCTCTGTGGGACATGTATTTAGAATCCCTGCAGAAGAGTAAAAGAAGCAGAAAAAAATATTTAATGAAATTATGTCCAAAAACATGCCAAATTTGGTGAAAAACATTAATTTATAGATCTAAGAAGCTACTCAAGTAGGAAAAACACAAAGAATATCATTCCTATATTATAATTAAACTCTGACAGCCAAAGATGAGAAAAAATCTTGAGAGTAATGAGAAAATGACCATTACATACTAGGGAACAATGATAATAACAAATCATCAAAAAGCCAGAAGACACTTGAACAACACATTAAATATACTGAAAATGATCTTAAATATTACTGTACAGTCAAAATAATATAGTATTTATAAAGGGACGCTCATATCAATGAAAACAAGAGTCCGCAAATAGACCTAATACAGATATGGCCATTTGATTTTTGATATAGGTGCAAAAGCAACAGTGGGAAAAAGGATAGTCTTTTCAATAGTTAGTGTGGGAGCAACTGGTCAGGCATATATGAAACAAATGAAACTCACTGAAACCTCATACTTTTTGCTCTTTTTTAAAAAAATATTTTTACTTACTTATTTGAGAGCGAGAGAACATGAGCAGGAGGAGGGACAGAGGGAAGAGCAGACTCTCCACTGAGTGGGAAGTCCAAAGTGGGGCTCAATCCCAGAACCCTGAGATCATGACCTGAGCTAAAGTTAGATGCTTAACTGATTGAGCCACCCAGGTGCCCCAACCCCATATTTTTAATAAAAATTAACTCAAAGCAGATCATAGTCTAAATGTACAATATATAAAACTGAAAAACTTTAAGAAGAAAACGTTAAGAAAAAAATCTTTATGACTTGGATTTAGGCAGTTATTAAATGTGACATCAAAAGCACAATACTAAAAAACTGATAAATTGAATTTCACCAAAATTAAATTGTTTTTATGGCATTCCCATCACCTTCTCAACTACTTCCACTCCATCTTCTTGTTCTGAAATCTTGTTTGTATCTAATTCTTAAATGTCACTCCCATACTATTTACCTGAAATCCTCGAAAAATTAATACTACATAGGACAGTGGGAGAAGGAAAGTAAATGGGAACTAGGGTAATCCAGGGAGGGAAATGAAACAACAGAGACTTTGGACACAGAAACAAACTGAGGGACTTGGAGGGAGGGGGGTAGAGGGATGGGAGAGCCTGGTGGTGGGTACTGGGGACACCTAAAGTGTGAAGCACTGGGTGTGGGAAATGGGGAATGAATCTTGGAACACTGGAAAAAAAAATTAAGTAACAACAACAACAACAAAAACTAACGATGTACTATATGCTGGCTACCCGAACATACTAATAAAAATAAACAAATTTTAAAATAATTTAAAGAAAAACGTGGACTCCACAAATTCTAAATTCAATTTACTCTCAAAACATGAAATTCATTAAGTCCTTCAGTGACTGACATAATTTATCATCTTTAAATTCTAAGAAAATATTTTCCTAATTAAAATTAAAATGTTTTTATATTCTGTTTAATCACATTTTAAATTAGAAAGCATAAAAGAGATCCTTAAAGGGTAGCAATAAAAATTACAAATTATTAGGAAGTCTCTGAGACAATTATTAAGGAAGTCTCAAGTTCATAGACATATTAAAAGCACTTTTAAAGGTAACATGTTTTTGGATTATTTAAATTTCTTATGAAAAACAATTCTTGAAACATGGAAGGGAGTCGGGGTCAATTTAAAAAAAACTTTATTGGACAGGAAAAGGTTACCTTGAATATGGACTTGAAATTTAAGCAAAATTGATTTTTTTTAAAAAGCTTAAATATTAACCAATATAATCTTTTCTTAAATGTTACAAATATGAGAGAAATGTTACCTTTGCAGAAAGTCTCCCTGATTTCACGGTACAGAGCAGCAATTCATGTACTCCCTTTCTTATTACCCTCTTATACCTATGCATGTCAGTCAATTATAATTCCCTGCATAGATCTTAATGGTTTCTGATGCTGTGTATTTTCTTAATCTTCCTACTACTTTATGAGTTCCAGGAGAGCAAATGATGTACCCTTAGGACCTAAAAGAATGACTGGATTTCTAGTAGGTAATCAATCCATTTTTGTTAATAGATTTTCAATTAGTTTTTGTTCAATAATAAATGAAAAAACTTAATATGTGTATTTGGCCCTTTTAGAAATTTCAAAATGAAAACTATAAAAACTTACTTGGGGTCAGATAAGCACTCACATATTTGTATTATATTGCCTTAAAAAGAAAATTGCTTCATATTACAACTAAATTAAAATCATCTTTAAGATCCACCCTAAAATTTTATAACTTAAGGGGTAATATAGTTTTCTGCTTAGATTTCAAGTGTCCTTTTATCTTTACTTTCAGTGCAAATCATAATACTTCATGTGAATCTATAATACAAAAGTTTCCATTTTAACTTCACAGTACAATAGTCTCAAAAATATGAATCTCCTCTTTATCTTATCCCTTCACATTTCAAAAGAGTAACACGTTTTGTGAAATATCAAGAGAGAAAAAAATGACATTCATATTGTTTACTCTTTCTACATTTAATTTCGTTCGGTCCCTGTTTCACTGTGTTTCTGCTGTCAAAAAATACTGAGAATTTACCAAAATATATATATCTGATGCTTACTGTGTTCAAACCAGGGCTTAAACTCCCACATATACAACTTGTTCTCTAAGGCTAGCAAACTCTGCCCTTCTGATCTATGATGCTAGACAAACATCAGGGAAAAACATCTTGGAGTCCTCACTGTTAAGAGTGTTTCTTTTAACTCATGGCTACAACTGGAAATCTATCCCCATCATTATGGTCATATAACATGGCAGTTACGGTTTCTCTGCTCTTGTATTTGCAAGTGTGTTTTAAAGAGGCTCTCTGGAAAAGCATTCCACATAAATACAGTTATGATGTCCAGAAGCAAGGGCCTAAATTGAAAAAATCCACAAAATTGAAGCTTTTGCCAAGATACCAAAAATAAAGATAATGTTCTATTTATTTATTTAATAAACTGATTCAGTCCATACCACAAAGTATTTTCAATGTTTGTTTAGAAGTTAACAATTGTATTTAAGCTTTCTGGCAATTCCAAGTTTCTTTTCTTATCCATTAATTATTACCAAAATGCAGATATTCAATCTCAATTTGAAGTCAGTTTTTCTAGATTGAGATTAACAATTTATACAGTTTTTATTTTACTTTCTTTGCCAAATACATAAATTCTTAATATATAATGACCAAAAGAAAGAGTTGGACTAGAACTAATATATCAGGTGAATTTTTTATTTAACTAATGATTTTCTTTTAGGGCTTTTATTCCATTTTTCCCTTCTTTATTTCAGAATTTCTAAAGCAGTTTAGTACCTTAGGAAAAATAAAATAAAGAAACAAAAATATTGTTTTTCAAATTCATGCCATTCATCTACTTGACGACTCTGGTGTGGCATTAGTAAGGTACATTTTGTGATCAAAATATATCTATGCAAGACTTCAGCCCAAAAAGTCATTTTGGAATTTTAATAGAAATATACAGCCCTCCAAAAATACTTCACAAAAAGAAAAATTAGAAGTCTGCAAGTAACAAAAAAATAGTAGAAAGAATGGCTGCTCCTTTAATAGTCCTCATAAAATCTAATCTATCGACTAGTAGATAGAATACTCTTAGAAAACAATCATGACGCAAGAGATAAAAGTAGAGGATTCGCACAATGAAACTATCAGTTTTTTTTTAAATGAGAAAACTATATGTTTGCAATGAAAACCCATCAATTTCTATATGCTATACTCTTTTCATGGATATCCATTTAAGATAATATTTTATGTCTGTAAGCCAAAATTATAAATGTCTAGGTATTTTGCACATACAAATTAGTTCATTTCTCTTAATTGAAGAAACAATAATAATTATTTTTCCCTATAGAGCCTGTAATATAAGTCAGAGAGAAGAGCTTTGTAAGTCACCTACTCTTAATATATGAATGTACCCCTTAAGTACCAATGAGAAAAGACCAGGCATTTGGTAAACATTTTATCAATATCTGGCACAGGAGGGAAAAACAATGGAAGTGAAAAATAAACTTCAAGCAAGAGAAAATAGTTACAAATGACTGAAAAGAATCACATCTGGGCAGAAAATATTCAAAAATGGACCTGGAATATTTTATTATACCAGAAAAAAGGGAAGTGCTCAGAAGTCTAATAGGGCATATAAAAAGACACAGAGGCCAGCTTGAAGAGAATCCCTCCATTTTAGCATCAAAGGTTAATGACTGTAATTAATTAAAACTGAATAAAAATTCATGAGTCCATAGCAATAAAAACATGCATAAGAAAGGACAAAGATAAATAAAAAAAAATCTAATTTGCATCCTATGTTACAAAAAACTATTATCCCAACTCTTAAACTGGTTATGAAAGAGAAAGAATTAAGTCATGACTCTGCCATTCTTAGGAAACTATTTCCCTAAATAGCTTTATCTTACCAAGCTCTGCTTTACTGAGAAATGGCAGTTAAATAATGTAAAGACATGACAGAGTTAGAACTCACCATTTTATAAACACTAAAGAAATAACTGATCAGACAAGGATTATGAACATATCTGTAAAACCACTGGATAAAAGGTTAATGCAAAACAGAATATTTACACAGTGTCACCCCACAAATTTCTGCTCACAGTACAGGGAAAACTACATCTTTATCCTACAGAGATCTGGCAATTTGAGACAACTTGAATTTGTGTCTCTCAATGTGATATTCACCATCAGCTATTAAACTTCAATCTAAGCAAGCTGTTGCATAAAACTTCTAGTTTAATGGAAATAGAGGGACAAGATAAATAATTCCAGGAGAGCTTCAACAAATAAATACGAGAAAAACTGAGGGGAATTCTCGTAGACTGAAAATCTAAAGAGATATAAAACCATTTGGGGGACAACTGGAGAAATCTGAATTGGGAAGACAGTTATATTAGGAAATACTTAAGTTTTTTTATTTATGATAATGATATTATGGTCATGCCTCTATTTTCAGGAAATGATATGCTAAAGAACTTTAGGGATTAAATATCAGGATATCAGAAACTTAATTTTCAAATACGACACAAAAAATATTAGATGCAGATGTTCGAGCATGTTAGTAAGTCTAGGAAGTAGGTGCACAGGTATTTATTTGAGGGCAGTGACAAATATATTTCTTAAAATGTAATCTGTATGGCATGGGACTTACGAGAGAATCTGCCTTAGCAATGTTTTCTTAAAAATGAAGAAGGTAATTCACAAACCAAATGAAGAAGTTGGATTTAGATATGTTGAATGTGATTTTACTGCTTTTTCCAATACTCATAAATTTTTATCTTGTCAATAGTGATTTTATTCACCATAGAAACTCCATAAACATAACCCTCATGGTGAGTAAGGGGCTACTATATTTGATTAGGTACCTAGCATAGCATTTAACTGAGGGTAAATTACATTAGACCAAACCTGTGGTTTGTTTGCACAACAAACTCTATTATCGCAATTTGTGATACATCAGCTATCTACTACAAAGGTGACAGAGCAGAATTTTCAATTATACATATCCTCCCAAGAATCATTCATTTAAAACTGTAAGCGAATTTACCAAATACAAAGATTCAAAGAACTCTGGCAACCTAGACCTTCCAACTCCTTCTCAGAGACTGAAGAGAGATACATGTTTTTGCAGTACCTGTTACCTTGGCCCAAAACCAAGAAGAAACTGACTGTTAGGCTCTTGGCAGTCTCTAATGTATTACTCTTTGCAAATACAGTTTTACTTAAACAAATTAAAAACTTTTAAAAATTAGAAAAAATAACTGTAATACACAAATTCATGGTGATTTGAAGAGGATCACATCCTGCTTTGATTTACTCACAATTTATCAGTACCTTTTCATTATCCTGGTTGTGTTTATTCATTGGTGATGTTGGTACATAAAAATCAGTCTCATCAGCTCCTACATACTGTCTCCCGGAAAGAAAATCCCGCAGTTGACTCTGTAGAAAACATAGGTTACTAAAAACAAGATGCTATGACATCTATAAAAAATATTTCACACCAAGCTGTACATAATGTCACTGATATTCCAGTGTACAGTATTATTACCTGATCTTGGTTGGCAGTAAGTGTACATGGAATTAAACTTTCTAACAAAATGCTTGTTTCCAAATTTAAAAGATAACCTTGGAAATTTAATCCCAGCCTTTTGTTTCTATAGAAAAAAATGAGTGACAAAGAAAAGGCTTACCTAAGGCACACAATCAGTGCTTCCTTTTGGAATTATATATAAGTAAACCTAGTGTCCTAAAAGCATAGTATTTCAAACAAAATAAGAAACTCCACGAAAAAATAATTTATAGAGATTTGCTTTCCCTTTGGCACAGTACTCAATATCTTCATATTATTTGTTCTAAGGGATCTAAGGTTATACAGGTGTTCACAAACCCCATCCTACTGAGTCAACACAGAGGAAAGGTACAAACCGAATTAACAGAGCCTAATGAGATGGCAAACTACTTGTCTGTCCTCTCAGTTATTGCAAAATTATAACAAAACAACTCACCAATACATCATTCTTTTTTCTTTTTCTTTTTTCTTTTTTTTTAATTTAAATTCAATTAGCCAACACCAATATATACTTCTTAAAAAGCAACAGCATTTGCCACTATTCTACTAATATGATGAGCTGGAACTCAGAAGTAACTGTAAGAAAGAAAGAAAACTAGAAAGACTAGGATTTTGTTGTTCATAACTTGAATCTCAAAATTCAAGTTCACTACAAAAAATAATTTCCTTTTTATTTAAGAAAGTTTTGACTTTTGGGCACCTGAGTAGCTCAGTGGTTTAAAGCCTCTGCCTTCGGCTCAGGTCATGATCTCAGGGTCCTGGCATCCAGGCTCCTCTCCGCTCAGCAGGGAGCCTGTGCTTCCTCCTCTCTCTCTGCCTGCCTCTCTGCCTACTTGTGATCTCTCTCCCTGTCAAATACATAAATAAAATCTTTAAAAAAAAAGTTCTGACTTTTATTCCTTTGTTATAAAGGACAACTTAGATACCGATTTTCTAAATACTAGCCAGAAACATTCAGTGACCAACAATATTACAATGCAACTTTTCAATATTTAAAAAATTAATGTTATGAAATAATTCAGGGTCATTACCTTTAAATAGAAATATAGAAAAATCATTTTGAGAAAATTTGTTTTTGACAATCACTTTTTTAAATTATTTTAATCTAGTATAGTTAACATATAGTGTTATATTAGTTTCAGGTATACAATATGATTCAACACTTCAATACATCACCCAGTGCTCATCACAAGAAGTGCACTCCTTAATCCCCATCACCTATATTACTCATTCCCCAACCAATCTCCCTTTTGACAAGCTTCAGTTTGTCCTCCATAGTTAAGTCTGTTTCTTGGTGTGTCTCTTTTATAAAAATAATTTACCATTTAACAAATTTTGGATAGAGATAGTCCTCACACTTGTGGTTCTTATGTTTTCAAAAGAGATGTTAAAAGCAAAGATTTTGCCTTCTATAAACACAATGTTATTTTTTTTAATGGGATAATATTACCCTCTGGTTTAAAACTATTTTCATGTTTAATGACATGTAAAGTACAATATTCTAGAGATCAGTTTAGTGAGTATGGTCCAAGGTCTCCTGAGGTCACCAAGACCCATTCAAGCGACCCAGGAGTTTCTCCCTTTTCCAACCATGTACCAATGTGAATCTAAATGTTCTTTATATATTTCAATCAAAACAATGTATCAAACAGAAGCAGACATGAGAATCCAACTATTTTCTATCACACATGACATCAAAGATGTTTCTAAAAATGTAAAACAGTATCACTATTCTCACAATTTTTTTATTCTTGGAAAATGTATTCATAAAATACTATTCACATTAACATGTAACAGGTGTGTGATCCAATTTAGTTACTGATACTTTTAACATATCTCAATTTTAATCTTTAATATAAATAGCAGATATAACTCAAATAAACAAAATCTCCTTATAGTCCTAAATAATTTTTAAGAGTGGAAAGGGGTTCCTAGACCTAAAAATTTGACAAGCATTCTAGGTAATATAGTATAACGCTTCCTGAGGTAAGCACAAAAATCACGATGAATTTTCTGTGATACACTATTAATCTCACTGGCATATCTTTCCTGATTTGATAATTTGTTATTCATTCTATTTTTATCTTCTTTTCAACTATATTTTTCCATTCAACTAACAGTCACCTTCACTTTCCTATACTCACATCAGATCCATTTCTCTTAAATAATTTTTCATTACTTAAAAGTGATAATGCCTGCAACTCACCCTCATCAAACTACAATATTTAGCCATTTTAATTTTAAACTAATATCAGAATCTCCTTTAATATAAGCCTTCCATTTTAACACACATGTTCCCAGTCTACCCTTATCATTTTAACTAGACATACATATACTCAAAGTTTCATTGCTCACTACCATCTTCCCCTGGATAGGTATCTGCTCTCCAATTCATCTGTTTAATTACAGTCTTTGAATGGGCAAATTGTTCACTTGATGTTTGAAGATGACATTCTTCAAAGTTTTGCATATCCTCACAACTCTTCCTTTAACTTAGCTGGTAAGTAATATCTTGTTGAGGATGAGATTCTTAGATCACTGCCCTCTTCTTTCAGGACATGCTATTTCATTGCTGTTCTTTTTAAATAACTTGTTCTTTCCACCAAGAAACTTATATTTATCTTTATTCTTAAGAGTTTGAAAATTTTACCAGGATATGCTTAGGTATGTTTCTTCTCTCTTCAACACAGCCTGGAATTTCATAAATACTTTTAACTAACAGACTTAGGGAAATTTTATTATAACAAATGTGATTAGAGTATTTTATTTAAGCATGGCCTCTTCTGCATCTGTTCCTTTTTCTCCTCTGGAATTCCTATCATTTGTTATGTTAAATCCTCTAGATCCAACCTCCAAGTTTCTTAACTTTTCCTTCATGATTCCTTCATCTTCATATTTTTCTCTGTGCTTTAAATATATATTTCTAAAAAAATTTTTTTAAAGATTCTATTTATTTGAGAGAGGAAAGAGACAGAGTGAGAGAGATTATGAGCGGGGGTTAGAGGGGGAAGCAGGCTCCTCACTGAGCAGAGAGCCCAACATGGGGCTCAATCCCAGAACCCTAGGATCATGACCTGAGCTGAAGGTAGGTATTTAACCGACTGAGCTACCCAGGTGCCCCTGTGCTTTAAATATTTATTGTATTTGACTTTCAGAACTCTAATATGTAAGGTAGGTATTTAACCGACTGAGCTACCCAGGTGCCCCTGTGCTTTAAATATTTATTGTATTTGACTTTCAGAACTCTAATATGTGCCTGAATTCATCTGCTGCATTGAGAAGACTTTTCTTTTTTCATCTATTTTTAAATCTAGAAGTCGTATGTTTAGTTGTATCCTTGAATTTCCTTGAGTACTTACTACTTTTATGGATTCAAACTGTCATTCACCACTAAGAGCTGTATTCTGTTGGTCACATGTGCTCTCAGTTAACTCATCTTTCTGTAGCTCCTGGGATTCCTTAAGTGGCTGTTGCTTTTCTTCACTGGCCGAGGCCTGACTTTGAGATAACTTAAGTGAGGACAATTTTACCAGTAACAGAAGTTGAAATGATCTCTACTGTTTATGAAGCATCAGTGGAAAAATAAATGGGATGCCAGGCACCTGCTTAGGACAAGGGAGAGCCTTCCTGTTTTATCACAAGAATCACCAACAGTATGCCCATCATTCAGCTACTTCTTGGCTTCCTGAATCAGAGAATCGTGGCACACTCACAGAGGGTATTTACCTTCCTGCAGAAAGTTCCCAGATTCTGAGGGCTTCTAAGCTCTTCTTGAAATCTATCATTTCTTCTCCTCAGCACAGGTCTCCAATGTCCCTCAGATAATTGTTGAGAAAGCAAACTCTGTACCAATTGTCTCTACTTGGACTCCATTCAGAATTCAAGGCCTTATATGTTCTTGCATGTCCACAGGCCCTGAATGCATGTTCCCCAGGAGAGGAATTATAATGTGTGAAATACACTTATATGTATTTATACACTCCTACAATTATAAATATATATTTATTTATTATTTATAATTGTACTTTATACAATTATAATGTATGAAATAACTTATTCAAGTTATCATGTTCCCAAACATCCCTGTCTTACTTTTATCTTAATTCCTTGTAATTTTTGCCTTATTTAGGCACAATAAATAAGAAAAAAAGATACATAAGCATGTGTATCTTTAAAGACACTTTAAGGGGCAACTGCATGGCTTAGTTTGTTAAGCATCCCACTCTTGGTTTCAGCTCAGGTTATGATTTCACGGGTTGTGTGATCAACTCCTCATCGGACTCAATGCTCAGTGGGGGGGTCTGCTTGAAGATTCTCTCCCTCTGCCCCCCCTACTCTCTCACAAATAAATAATTAAATCTTTTTTAAGACACTTTCAGCATAAATTAGGGTTATTTAACGCATTTTTGAGGAAATCAATCTAGGTATCTGTTTTCCCGCTCACTTTTTCTTGATTGGAAATTCCCCTAGAGCAAACAAGTATTAGAGATCAAATCTTTTATTTTAAGTGCAGAAAAGTATCAACTTCACATGCTATCATCTGAGTAGCTTCCACTCCACTCTTGATGTTCTGCAGAAGAACATGTTCGTATATGGAGACACAGAACTCGCTCCAATGTAGATCTATACATCTCATACTATACTTGATGTACTTAAATGAAGAGGCTTATTAGAAGACTTAGACAGGGGTGCCTGAGTGGCTCAGTTGGTTAAGTGACTGCTTCGACTCAGGTCATGATCCTGGAATCCTGAATATGCTTCTCCCTCTGACCCTAGCCCTTCTCATGCTCTCTCTCTCTCTCTCTCATTCTCTCAAATAAATAAATAAAATGTTTCAAATAAAAAAAAAATCTTATAGAAAGGATAAGGTGAAAACAATGTGCTCCAAAACCTCAAACAGATTATACTCTTATTGGCTTATCAAAAAATTATCTTTGTTGTTTCTAAAATCCAATATTTACATTTGATTAGCCTCTCTAAATTAACTCTATGAAAAGTAGTCAAAAATCATCTCTACAAGCAAATAAAATACTGGTAGGGAGGAATGAAAAAAACTATCTTTCCTGACAAGTTATTGTTACCATAGTGTGGGTATGCATGTGTGTCTCAGAAAGTTACAATAGGGGGCACCTGGGTAACTCAGTCAATTAAGCATCTGCCTTCAGCTCAGATCATGATCCCAGGGTCCTGAGACTGAGCCCCAAGTCAAGCCTGTGTTGAGCCTAGTGTTGGGCTACATGCTCAGCGGGGAGCCTGCTTCTCCCTCTCCTTCTGTCCCTACCCCCGGCTCACGTTCTCTCTAGCTCTCACTCTCTCTCTCTCTCAGATAAATAAATAAAATCTTTAAAAAAACGTTACAACAGGGCAAAGGTTTCCATTATAGCCTAGCAGGCCAAGACAGCAAACTGCCTGCCAATATCCACTCTCCCCTTCTTCATCAATAATAGAGATTTTGTTTTTATTCTGGCATGTTACCTAGAAAAAAAAGACTATATTCTTCATCTTTCCTCACATCTTGGTGTGGCCATGTGACTAAGCTTTGGACAAGGACATGGAAAGCAAAAGAGTTATGTCTCTTTAAAGTGAAAGGAGAGTGCTATGCTCTCTTACTACTTCCTGATGCAAGGAACGCTGATATGAAATCTGGAGCTCCAACAGCTAACTTGGACCACAAATGATCTTGAGGGTAGAGGTCAAGAACTAAGATGGGAGAGCACAATGAGAAAAATCCTAGGTATCTGATAACCACAGAGCTATCACATCAGTCCCAGATGCTAACCTTAAGATTCCTTTTATAAAAGAGTGAAATAAACTTCCATTTTCTTAAACCGTTACCATGGATGTTTCTATTACAAGCAGGCAAAACATGATTCCCAAGTATCAGATAGAAATATTTATGAAATATTCTAATATCTTAGGGGCGCCTGGGTGGCTCAGTTGGTTAACGACTGCCTTCGGCTCAGGTCATGATCCCAGAGACCCGGGATGGAGTCCCACATCGGGCTCCCTGCTCGGTGGGAAGCCTACTTCACCCTCTCTCACTCCCCCTGCTTGTGTTCCCTCTCTGGCTGTGTTTCTCTCTGTCAAATAAATAAAATCTTTAAAAAAAATATTCTAATATCTTAGAAAATATAATAAACATTTTATTCTAATTATATCTACAATTATTTAGTTATTACCACTATTTAATTACTACTTATTGGTACTCAGTAATATGTTAAGATAAAGAAATATAGGGGCGCCTGGGTGGCTCATTTGGCTAAGTGACTGCCTTTGGCTCAGGTCATGATCCTGGAGACCCAGGATTGAGTCCCACATAGGGCTCCCTGCTCGGCAGGAAGCCTGCTTCTCCCTCTCTCACTCCCCCTGCTTGTGTTCCCTCTCTGGCTGTGTTTCTCTTTGTCAAATAAATAAAATCTTTAAAAAAAAATTTTTTTTAAGATAAAGAAATATATTTTAACACTTTAAAACAAACTAGATACATTGAAATATATTCTAAAACAGTTTATTAATTCTAATGTAGATAAAACCAAACTGTAAAGGATGGCATCCCACTGGTTTTAAAATTTATATTCAATTAAGAAATAAAGCAATGAATATGTGTATGTAAAAAAAGGAACAGTATATTACCTCATTTTTATATCATACTATTGTCACAAAATGATACCCCATCTCAATAAAATATTATTAATCCATAGAGTCATAACAATCATTTATACAACATATGCCAAATGAACATATGCACATTAAACCAAGAAAGTAAAATAGAAAAGCAATCTTTGGCACAAATTCAAAAAGAAATCACACATTTGGGACTAATCTCTTTGTTAAAAATTTTTGATCTGGTAAGAGCTGTTCTTATATTTCAACCAAATAACAGAATTTCAGTAAAATTTACCACTGAAATATTTCTTTCCAGTAATAACTAACTTTCAGGTAGCTAAATATTCCACTCTAACATGATCTGAAAAGCAGAAGCATTATGAAGTTACTATAAATGCTGATACCATAGTTTAAAAATAAATCTAGCCAAATTTTCACTAGAGATAAAATTATTTAAAAAAATACTTACAGGAGATATGTTGGCCTTATTTTCACAACTAGAAATTAAAACACTACATTTTTTATAAACATCAATCAGATCTAACATATTACTCTTCTTTAAGAAATCATCATAAGTCCGCCTAATGTTCTCATAATGGTCAATCACTTCTATATTTTCAACTGGTAAGTTCAACTTCTCATGTAGGAAATATTTCCAGGTCAATAAGACATCACTGAGGGAAACTGTAAATTCTCCACTGTGCTGAAAGAGACAATGCCAAAAATAAAAAGATAAGGTTGGGTGCCAGAATATTCATTAACTTGTAATTGAGATGGGAAATACAAATTGAATTTTGTTATAGAAAAGTCTACATTGAATTCTTGTGGATTTGAAGAGAACATCCAAGTTAAGCCATGGAATAATTTTTAAAATAGATAGAAAAAGATTCTGATGGTTTTATAAAATATAAATAACTACGGCAAGTTTGTGCACACCAAAATTAGCAAATATATAGTCATTCTTCACTAAATTTCTTTTACCCAAATTCAGGGAATGGGTGGGCAGTGATCTGTTCTTAAGTACTACTAATTGGGGAAACATTTGATTCTGTTAATATTTAGCTCCTTTCAGCTCTTCTAGCTAATGTATTTCTAATCTCTTATTCAAAACTTTCAATGCCATAGTGAATTACCACATACCACACTTTTCCAACTATTGGTCTTTAAACATGACCATGAAAACTACTTTTAAAAATCACATTTTGCTTTACTACTGTTCCAGGAAAAGCAAAGTATCAGTGCTAAAACCTTAGGTCAGATAAGAATTTTGATTCTTCCCTGCTCATGGACACACCAAACTATAAACAGTGCTAAAAAGCCACAGTTTCTTTCTATAAGTTACTGGATGTTCCTATTGAGGTAAAATTATTCTTTTTTTCTCTTCTTCAATATCAACATGATGTATCAGTCAGTAGACATGCTGAAGGTTTTTTTTTAATTGACTGCCTTCTGTTCCCACTTAATATCCCAGATATTAATAATGGTGCCCTCCAAAAAATGCCAGCCCTAATTCAGTAAAAAATTCTAATTACTCCTTTCCAATACAGCATGAGTAACAAATATTAAGTATCCATATGTAATTTTATGAAATGTATTATGTTGCTCTCTTCCACAGGTAAGTTCCCTTAGTATGTTAGTATTTTCTGATAACACCAAGATCTTTCCAACCTTTGCACTGAAAGATGGATGGATATTTAAATAAAACTATAATTCACTGGAACTAAAATTGTAACCTCATCTTTAGCCAATGAAGAATAATAAAAAGAATCAAACAGAGCCAAATAGGGGTGCCTGGGTGGCTCAGTCAGTTAACTGTCTGCCTTTGGCTCAGATCCTAGAGTCCTGGGATGAAACCCCAACTCTGGTTCCCTGTTCAGCAGGGAGCCTGCTTCTCCCTCTTCCTCTGCCGCTCCCCTTGTTTGTGCTATCTCACTCTCTCAAATAAATAAGTAAATAAAGCTAAAAAAAAAAAGAGCCAAATAATACACTATTTTCTACCTAACTCTTTTAAATCTACATTTATTTTATAAAAATCAGTCATATTTTCTAGTTATTATTTAAATTAAGGCAATTATGTCCAAACTGCCTTAAAAATAATTAACTTTTTACTCATCCTTATGGAGACAACTGAGAAAATTATCCTTACTGTCCTTGGAGGGACTTATTATATCAAAATTATTAAAATTAATTACATTTCATGAAACTAATTCAATGGAAAAAATAACTCTCAAATATTGAATCCCTAACCCAAACATAAGACAGATTTGTAATTTCTTAGCATTGCATCAAAAACTCTGTACTTTACTTCCCAATCCCACAAAAATTTCACAATAAAATTTCCAAATGGTATTTAAGTTAAATAAATCCAGCTATCTAGAGTTTCAAAACTAAGTTGTTTTATCTCAAAAATTCCTAAAACTGGGGTGCCTGGGTGGCTCAGAGGGTTAAGCCTCTGCCTTTGGCTCAGGTCGTGATCTCAGGGTCCTTGGATCGAGTCCCACATCAGGCTCTCTGCTCACTGGGGAGCTGCTTCCCTTCTTTCTCTGCCTGCCTCTCTGCCTATTTGTGATCTCTCTCTCTGTCAGATAAATAAATAAAGTCTTTGGAGGAAAAAAAAAATGGGCATTTACCCCAAAGATACAGATGTAGTGAAAAGGGCCATATGTACCCCAATGTTCCTAAAACTGTTTTGATATGAATCCTTCATATGAAAAATAAATTAAAATTTTGCCTAATATAAATGTATAATTCAGTCTCATTCTGTTGACTATAACTAGTTAAAGTAAAACCATGCAAGCTCTTGATCTTGTGAGAAAAGGTTTTGACTAGATTAACAGTGTTTATACTGGGATTGTAAAAACATTTTAAATCCAAATAAAAATGTACCCCAGCTATCAGTTTTCATGATCAGGTGCCCACCATGACAGCATATTCTATTATTCAAACCAGTAACAACTGATTCCGAGAGCTTGTGGTCAAATCAGAAAATGTTTTGCTAGGAAAACATCCCAGCTGGCTAATATCTGAAGGAAGTTCAAGATGGTCAATGCTTTAATTCTCTGATGGATATAAGAAGGACTGTATTTCATAAGAATAAAATGAGACAAAAAAATGAAGTTAAACTTTTTCAGAGCACTTGTACTTTGCATATTTTGCCAAAGTTATTTTTATAATTATTCAAAAACTTAAATAAACTTCACATTTTTAACTAACTGGAATTTTTATTGTTATCAAAACAGAAAAGATAGCAGGTCTACTTAACAAACTTAAGGCTATGAGACCATGGGTAAAATACTGAAAATCCTGTGAATACTTTTCTTTGATTATACAATGAGATTTTACAGATTAAATAACACCTGACTAAAAAAAAAAATAAATTAAAAAATAACATCTGATGAATGGCAGGTGATAAAAAATATTATTCTTTCCCTTTTCTTAGTCAAAGTAAAATAATTGTTTGTTGGGGGGATATTAGATAAATGTAATGCAATTATAAAAACTGTTTCTTCTTATTCATTATGTCAATGCTAGGTCATTTTCAAATCTGACAGTCAACCACAGGTTGTGGCTTTCCATGAAGTTATAAAATTAATATCTTTGTTTCATCCAATGGAACATTTGTAATGTTCTTAAGGTTATTTCAGTTCATGAAAAATAGCATTTATAATGTAATTGCCAGACAAAGTCAAAATATGAAGTCAATTCTAAGGAAAGGAAAAGCTAAAACACTATTTGCAACTTAATATAAAAGTCATATATATTTGTCACGTCATCCTCAGTGCATCTATAAGTTAAATCTTCAGCAGTATAAAACTCCTAGAGGTCATCCAATTTAAGATAAAAAACTTCCCCTCAGAAAACATGGCCAAAACCTAAAACTCAAATATTATTTAATTACCTTTTCTTTATCCCCATTAAAGCAGCTAAGAAATCAAACATGCCAGTAGACTGACTAATAACTCTACTAGGTATTCACAAGTTTTATTGTAGTCAAATTCAGTCGGGAGAATCATACTTTAGAGACTCATGTTCTCAAACTTCAGAGAATTAAAAACCTAAATAGAGCTCACAGAGTGAAAATATAGGTGAAGCATATATACAACATACCCCCAATTTTTATTATCATCTACTACTTATGAAGGCACTTGCAGGCATATGTGTATGTTATTTCATATTCCCGAGTGATGTGAAAGTCTGAGCACAGCTGGGGATGCCTGAGCTAACTCCACATGGAGAGTTAGAGTCAAACAGAACTGCAGCTCACCACCCTTACTGCACATGTGCACACACATACACAAACTGTGATAAGCTCAGTTGCAGTTCACCTCTCCTCTTCTTTCCCACCCAGAGTTGGAACTTTCACAGTGAATTAAGTGAATTAGAAAGTAAAAAATTAACAAGTAGAAAGAGATCCAGAGTCAGTGCTACACAGACAAGCCCAAAAGAAAAAAACTTGAATTGAGTATTTCCACATATCAAAATTTTTACAGTGAAAACTAAATCTTCCTCAGGATACATTTTACTTACCTTTTTCGATATATTTTTCAAAAATTATTCATAAACACACAGTAGGTGACTTGAATAGGGTCTGCTTAATTCCAAAACATCAGTCCTCAACTACTGTGCAATAATGATTCTTAATAATTGCCTCAATTTCGCTCTTGTCATTTTCCAATGAATGGTCACCAAAGTTTAATCTTTAGCTAGTCTATTCCATTTGTACAATAGCCTCAGAATCTACTAATTATCTTGGTACCATTTCTTCAGGTTACTGTAGGTTACTTACTTATTTATTTTTTTGATGCTCAGGTGGTAAACTGGAAAGACTTGACTATGGATTACAATAGAGCAAGAGACACTTTACAGTGACTTTTGGGTGTCTAGCTTCACTGACTGAGCAAACAATGATACATAAGATTGAGACTAAGAATATGAAGAAGAAGGGAAATTGAGGGAGGAAACATTATGGTCTACTTTCAAAAACTGATGTGGAGACCATACTGGGGCATCAAGGTAAAATGTCCAGTAAGTAGCTGATCATACCAAGGAAGACTCAGTAGAGAAGTCTGGCATGTAAATACTGGTGAAACAATGTAAAGGAAGTATGTCCAGTGAAGGTAAGTAAAATGGAGCACACCAGAAATTAACAACAGAGAGTGTTACAAAGTACATGTAGAATTCTTTTAAAGAGGAAGAAAGAGATAAAAATAACTCAATAGTAAAATAAGCAAGGATATGGATGAGCAAATAAAAAGAGGATACCTAAACAGTCAAATAAGCATTTTTAAAGATATTTAAATGTGCTAGTTAACAGAAAAATTAAAATGAAATACCCTTTTAGCTCTTTTCTTATTCTTAGATAACAACATCAAATATGGAGAAAGATAAGAAAATGGTACTCTCCTATACTGTTGATATAAAGATAACTTCTAATAACCAAGATTGAAGAGCAACATCAAGTCAAATTAAAGATGTATGTATCATATGATACCCTGTGTATAGAGCCTAGAGAAACTTTTGTTCCATGCACAGATATCTCACTTCAATGAAGAATTGTAAATAATACCAAAAAAATTCAAACAACCCAAAGGTCTATCAATGAGTAAAATGTACCAGTCATACAAAGGATGATTGTTAAAATGAATAAATTAGATCAACTTTTCTGCCTATCAGTACTTAAAGTGGTCTTGAAAACAATGTTTGATAATAAAAACAAGATGCACAAAGAATGTATACTATCAGCTATAATTTAAAACAGATATACTAACAAGGCAATCTGCCTAGCTGGATATGCAGAGAAACCCCTCTTGGAATAAAATACCTAAAACTACCAGAGAAAATAGAAAAACTTTTTTTTAAGCATGACTGAATTGATCATAAGAAAAGAGAAATTACAAAGGGTCAAAAACAACGACCAAGTGCCAATTAAAGGGGTAAGCAAATGGTGGGACATGTATTTCCCTGGTAAGTACATTCCTGGGCACTAAAAAAGCTGGTTTTTATGAACCCTGAGCACAAAGGTTAGGAGACAAACCTAAGCTTAACAGGTGGGAAGCTGGATCAGAGATTCCCCCCCCTACCCACCCTGCCAAAGAAGACAAAGCCTCTAAAGGATGACACTCTTACTATGTCTACCAAAAAAAAATCTGTCCAGCAAAAAGGTGATGATGAAGATACTTGCCAGTATGAAGAGATATCTGGAGTAGCACCAGTACTATGATTACCGCTCTGGATAATCCTCATTTAGAATTTTTTTAAACTTAAATTCAATTAATTACCAGAGTGTATTATTAGTTTCAGAGGTAGAGTTCTGTGATTCATCAATCTTATGTAATACCCAGTACTCATTACATCACGAGCTGTCCTTACTTTCCATCAGCCAGTCACTCCATCCCTTCAGCAAGCCTCAGTCAGTTTCCTGAAATTATGAATCTCTTGCGGTCTGTCTCCCTCTCTGACTTTGTCTTGTTTTATTTTTCCGTCCCTTCCCCTATGATCCTCTGGTTCATTTCTTAAATTGCTCCTATAATTGTCTTTCTCTGATTAACTTATTTCCCTTAGCATAATACCCTCTGGTTCCAAACATGTCATTGCAAATGGCAAGATGTCAGGGGTTTTTGATGACTGCATCGTATTCCGTTTACCAGATATGCCACATTTTTTTTATCCATTCATCTGCCGATGGACATCTGGGCTCTTTCCATAGTTTGGCTATTGTGGACAGTGCTGCTATAAAACATTGGGGTGCACGTGCCCCTTCAGATCCCTCCATTTGAATCTTTTGGGTAAATACCCAGTAGTGCAATTGCCGAGTTGCAGGGTAGCTCTATTTTTAACTTCTTGAGGAAATGCCATACTGTTTTCCAGAGTGGCTGCACCAGCTTGCATTCCCACCAACAGTGTAAGAGGGTTCCCCTTTCTCCACATCCTTGTCTACATTTGTCATTTCCTGACTTGTTAATGTTAGCCATTCTGACTGGTGTGATGTGGTATCCCACTGAGTTTTGGTATGTACTTCCTGATGCTGAGTGATGTTGAGCGCTTTTTCATGTGTGTTGGCCATCTGGATGTCTTCTTTGCAGAAATGTCTGTTCATGTCTTCTGCCCATTTCTTGATTGGATTATTTGCTCTTTGGTGCTGAGTTTGATAAGTTCTTTATAGATTTTGGATACTAGTCCTTTATCTGATAAGACATTTGCTAATATCTTCTCCCATTCTGTCATTGTCTTTTGGTTTTGTCAACCGTTTCCTTTGTGGTGCAAAAGCGTTTCACCTTGATGAAATCCCAGCAGCTCATTTTTGCCCTTACTTCCTTTGCCTTTGGCGATGTGTCTATGAAGAAGTTACTGTGACTGAGGTCACAGAGGTTGCTACCTGTGTTCTCTTCAAGGATTTTGATGGATTCCTGTCTCACATTGGGGTCTTTCATCCATTTGGAGTCTATTTTTGTGTGTGGTATAAGAAAATGGTCCAGTTTCATTCTTCTGCATATGGCTGTCCAATTTACCCATCACCATTTGTTGAAGAGATTCCTTTTCCCATTGGACTTTCTTTCCTGCTTTGTTGAAGATTAGTTGACCATAGAGTTGAGGGTCCGTTTCTGGGTTCTCTCTTCTGTTCCATTGATCTGTGTGTCTGTTTTTGTGCCAGTACCACACTGTCTTGATGACCACAGCTTTGTAATGTAGCTTGAAGTCCAGAACTGTGATGCCACCAGCTTTGCTTTTCTTCTTCAACATTTCTCTGGCCAATTGGGGTCTTTTCTGGTTCCATACAAATGTTAGGATTATTTGTTCCAGCTCTGTGAAAAATGTTGATGGTATTTTGTTAGGGATTGTATTGGATGTATAGATTGCCCTAGGCAGCACAGACATTTTCACAATATTTGTTCTTCCAATCCATGAGGATGGCATGTTTTCCCATTTCTTCATGTCTTCCTCAATTTCTTACATGAGTATTCTATAGTTTTCTGAGTACAGATCCTTTGCCTCTTTGGTTAGATTTATCCCTAGGTATCTTATGGTTTGGTGTGCAATTGTAAATGGGACTCACTCCTTAATTTTTCTTTCTTCTGTCTCTTTGTTAGTGTATATTCATTTAGACTTTTGCTCAATAATTAATTTCTGCTGTGAAAGGGGAAACAATCAACTACTTTGGCAGAAAATTGGGGGTTTATTCCATGGAGAGGGTAAAGCAGTTTCTGGACCGAAAAGTCAGGTGAAATAAAGAGGAACCAAAGGAAAACAACAGGAATCACATGACCATTTATATTCTGAATACTTCTTTCAAGCACCTAACCCATTAGCAGCTCAACTTTACACTATTTGTTTATAGACTCTTTCCTGAAGAAACTGTTTTAAAAGAGATATCTTAAAGATGGGCATCAGATGCTTCCCAGCCAAACAGCCCAGTCGATGAGACTGACAACCCCTAACACTCCATACAAAGTTTCGAGTAAACATTTTAGTGATCCACTTAAATATAAGTGCATGGTCAAGGATCATCATAAAGAAAGTCTCTGATAGGAAGAATAATAAGACTAATAAAACAAGAAACCTGGATATGGATTATGGAAGAAGAAAACCTTCAAAAAATATTAATAGTCTCAATGGAGTTGAGGGTCCGTTTCTGGGTTCTCTCTTCTGTTCCATTGATCTGTGTGTCTGTTTTTGTGCCAGTACCACACTGTCTTGATGACTACAGCTTTGTAATGTAGTCTTGAGGCAAGAAGACTATATTTCAAAAAAAGAAAACAAAGAAGAGCTCCTGGAAATAACAAGGATAGTTGATAACAGGGGTGCATGGCTGGCTCAGTCAACAGAGCATGTGACTCTTAACCGTGGGGTTGTAAGTACACATTATGTGTAGAGATTACTTAAAAATAAAATCTTTAGGGCACCTGGGTGGCTCAGTGGGTTAAAGCCTCGGCCTTCGGCTCAGGTCATGATCTCAGGGTCCTGGGATCGAGGCCCGCATTGGGCTCTCTGCACAGCAGGGAGCCTGCTTCCTCCTCTCTCTCTGCCTGCCTCTCTGCCTACTTGTGATCTCTCTCTCTCTGTCAAATAAATAAATAAAATCTTTAAAAAAAATAAAATCTTGGTGCCTGGGTGGCTCAGTTGGTTAAGCGACTGCCTTGAGCTCAGATCATGATCCTGGAGACCCAGGATCGAGCCCTGCATCGGGCTCCCTGCTCAGCGGGAAGCCTACTTCTCCCTCTCTCACTTCCCTCTCTCGCTTGTGTTCCCTCTCTCGCTGTGTTTCTCTCTGTCAAATAAATAAATAAAATCTTAAAAAAAT
>PITA01023112.1:0-28577 GCA_004023965.1 Spilogale gracilis
CAATGGACTGAGCCATTCAGGTGCCCCCGTTTATTTTTCTTTTATTTTTTATTTTAAAATATTTTTGATTTATTCTTTTGACAGAGAGAGACACAGTGAGAGAGGGAACACAAGCAGGGGAAGTGGGAGAGGGAGAACTGGCTTCCCGTTGAACAGGGAGCCTAATGCAGAGCTCAATCCCGGGACTCCGAGATCATGACCTGAGCTGAAGGCAGACGCTTAATGATTGAGCCACCCAGGTGCCCCATTTTTCTTTTAAACAAAAAGTGGGGTATAAGTCAAAATTCCTGGGTACTAACAACAGAAACCAGTCTGGCTAATTTAAGCAACAAAAAGAGAAGGCTCAAGAACCAGGCTCTGAAAACAAGCAGCAACCAAGTGGGGGTAGGCAGAATAAATCATGGCCTTCACTCTCTCTCTTCATGACACATTAGCACCTGAGAATCTAACCTCACTGCCCCTTCTTTGATGGCAATTGCTTAAGATCCTGTATAGGGGTCCAGATGGAACCTCCCACTGGCTAAGCCTAGCTTCCCTGCCCTGCTCTAGCTGCCAGGATGGGGAGAGGGTTTCCCCACAAAGGCTTCTATAATAGGGGGATGGGGCTCTTCCTCCCACCAACACTCAAAGAGCTGTTGCCCCCAAATTAGGGAAGGGGTTTTCAAAAAATGACAATTACCCCAAGGATCATATGTTACATATTACTCACTAATTTATTTGAAACCATGGGTACCCTTCCAAGTCTGTAAAACTCTTTTAAGTAGCTGCATTAGTAGGTTCAAGGCATACCATAATGTACCCAATGATTCCCCTGGAGGTGGGAATTCAGCTTGTTTTCAATTTTTATTTAGATGTGGAAAGAATCCAAAAGTTTCATACTCAGTTCTCACCACTGTCTCCCACTGCCTTCCTTCCAAAGTCACCTATTCTCGTGCTTTTGATTATCATCCCTGTTTATTACTGTCAGGGCTGCATCTCTTCTGGCTTCCTTGCTGAGCTGCAGTGCTATTCAAATATCTGTTAGGCTTCACATTAAGGTGGATATTAGCTCTGCCCACACTCATTTCAAACCGGATGTGCATAAAAGAAAAAACGATGGGGTTTTTGCTCTCAACAGTGGCTCCTTAATGGATATCACCATTCTCACATTCACTCAGGCTAAAAACTCAGGACTCCATCTGACTGCTCTCCTGCACTCTCAGTCATCAAGTCCTATTCATTCTGAGAACTGTTCTGAATGCAGTCCTTGTCGTTCCCACCAGCACTATCCTAATCAATCACAGTCACTTCAAACCTAGATGACTGCAATACTCTCCTCCTACTTGGTTTCCCCACCTTCAGTCCATTTTGTGCAAAACTAATTTTAAAATGTCATTTATCAGTTCAAAAATGGGCAGATGTTAAAAAAATGGGCAGATGTTACCCACTGCCTATACCTGTGCTGTTCGGTACAAAATTTTATTTTCTTAAGATTTATCTATGGGACGCCGGGGTAGTTCAGTCAGTTGAGCGTCTTTTCTCCTCTTGGGTCGTGATCCTGGGGTCCTGGGATTGAGTCCCATGTTGGGCTCCTTGTTCAGCGGAGACCCTGCTTCTCCCTCTGCCTGCTGCCCATCTGCTTGTACTTTCTCTCTCTCTGGCAAATAAATCCATAAAATCTTTTTTTTTTCTAAAGATTTTATTTATTTGACAGAGAGAAACACAGCCAGGGAAGGAACACAAGCAGGGGGAGTGAGAGAGAGAGAAGCAGGCTTCCCACCGAGCAGGGAGCCCGATGTGGGACTCGATCCCGGGTCTCAGGTATCATGACCTGAGCCGAAGGCAGTCGCTTAACCAAGTGAGCCACCCAGGCGCCCCAATTCATAAAATCTTTAAAAAAAATTTATGTATTTGCCCGAGAGAGATAGTGAGAGAGGGAACAGAAGCAGGGGAGTGGGAGAGGGAGAAGCAGGCTCCTTGCAGAGCAGGGAGCCCAACGCAGGGCTTGATCCCAGGACCCTGAGATCATGACCCAAGCCGAAGGCAGACACTTAACGACTGAAACACCCAGGTGCACCTATGTAATTAAAATTTTTAAAAATCCAGTTGCTCACACTAGCCCGTTTTCAAATGGTCAACAGTTACATGTGGCTAGTGGCTCTCCTACTGGACGGGGCAGAACAGAACACTTCCATCAGTGAGGAAAGTTCTGCTGGACAGCACTGGCCTATAGGATAAAATCTGAATTCCTCAGTTGAGCGTTCAAGCCCAGTATGGACCTACCTATCCCTCCAGTTTTACTTCTGTTTATGCATTTTCACAGTTATAATGGCTGGCCCATTCAAAACACATAATAAATAACAGGTGAAGCAAAAACCCAGCTTAAAATACCATATCCGCCAAGAGGTCTACCTTTTTTTTTTTTTTTTTTCTATAGAAGAATCTCATTCACCAGTTGGCCATGAAATTCTTTCTTTTTTTTTTAAAGATTTTATTTATTTGACACAGAGAAACACAGCCAGAGAGGGAACACAAGCAGAGGTACTGAGAGAGGGAGAAGCAGGCCTCCCACCAAGCAGGAAGCCTGATGTGGGGCTTGATCCAGGGTCTCCAGGATCATGACCTGAGCCAAAGGCAGTCTCTTAACCAACTGAGCCATCCAGGCGCCCCCAAGAGGTCTTCCTTAATCATCCTGCTAAAGCTGATACTTTCCTCTTCCTCACTCCTACAGCCCTTACAGTCTAAAGCACTCATGTGACCTCAGTTTATTACCTGCAACTGCCAATTCTTCTTTCTTGTACTACCTCGCATTTCACAACTCACACACGAAGTCCTTGAGAGTAGAAACCAGGCGTAACTTCTTTGCCTGTCGGTTCCTAGCACATTTCATTAAGTGCTGGCAAATACTTTCAGATGGACTGCTCTGTTTCCATTATAGCCTAAAAGGAGCTTCTAATTGGGTCCTGGTATTGCCAGGGGTTGTGCTGTGATCATATTTTTATTTGTTGTTTTAGGCTCTTATGATACTGTCAGTAAACTTCTTCAAACTGTATTTGGACGTTCTTCCTAAGTCTGTTAAATAATCCAGCCTCTTCAATAACAACTAAGATATTGGGAGATATATATTAAGAGATATTTCCCTCCCCTACTGGGCCATATAGTCCTAATGCAACCATACACTAGCATATCTCCTTTTTTGTATAATTAAAAGGAAAAAAAAGGTTAAGCAACCATACATATTTGCACAAGTTCCCAGATCTTAAAGAACTCATACTGTCATTTAAATCATGAGGACAAACAATGTTAATAAACTATATATTTACATGATATAATTTTAACATTCTATAAAACTAATGTAGGATTTTGCAACAATCAAATGTTCCCTTCCTATGGTAGTTCCAGGGGGGAGAAACATATTTCTGGTGATTATTATCATGCAGAGTCTATACCAGCGCCACAGCATGGAAATCTTTCCTTGAATCATCTTATGTATAGAACCTGATTTACTGTTGCTTTAGGGAACTTCAAGATCAGATGCACCAAAAGTTGGCTTTGCCTTAGTATTCACCCAAAATCTACTATATGGCTTGGATTTCAGCCTTTGGAAAACTAAACAGCCTAATGCTAGCATCCCTGAATAATGTGTCCACACAGATCTAAGATAATAAGGTCAGATGAGAATAAGGCAGTAATGAGAATAAGCTACACATTCTAACTTATCTAAATGATAGGTACTCATTTTCAAATATAGACAAACATGAAAAGCATTCTTTATTTAAAAGGCAAAAAATTGCCTCAGGTACATTCTATTTCACAATTCTATCAGTGAGTTGAGATATATATGTATCTATATCAGAGTATATATATATATACATATACATATAGGCTGCAGGAATAAAATGTTGCAATAATAAACGTCTGATAGATTAATTTTAGGACAAAAACAAGATCTTTCACATAGTTGACTTACTGAGAAACAGACTAGCATAATATAAATATTAAAAAAAGAGGACAGTAGGGACATCTGGGTAGCTGAGTCATTAAGCATCTGCTTTCAGGATCAAGCCCGGCATCAGGCTCCCTGCTGAGCGGGAAGCCTGCTTCTCCCTCTCTCACTCTCCCTGCTCCCTCTCTAGCTGTGTTTCTCTGTCAATTAAATAAATAATTTTTTTAGAAAGAGTACATTATTAGGTAACTTAAGAAAAACATTTTTTTGATCAACAGATGTGCCTGAAATTTATTTTTTTTAGATATATTCATTTAGAGAGAGTGCGCGAGCCCACTAGCACACTGTTGGGGGAGGGGCGGAGGGCCAGGGAGAGACAGAATCTCAAGCAGACTCTGCTGAGGACAGAGCCCAACACAGGGCTCTACCCTATGATCCATGAGATTAGAACCTGAGCTGAAATCAAGAGTCAGACACTTAACCAACTGAGCCACCCAGGCGCCCTAAAAGATTTTTAAAGTAATCTTTACACGCAATGAGGTGCTTGAGCTCATAACCCCAAGGCCAAGACTCACAAACTCCACCTACTGAGCTGGACTAGTACCTCTAACTTCTAGTTTTTAAGTTCTCTTTAGCCATGGGTCATTTAAGTAAACATCCTAATTAGGGATTATTCATAAGTTGTGAGAATGAAGTAAAGGCAGACAGTGAACTTGTCACCAGTCTTCATGAGGTGGAAAATCTCCAAAACTCTTGATAAATCATTTTCAGTCCAGACATAATAATGAAAAAGAGAATGAAGGAAAGAGGTGTTAAATAAAAATGAGGCACCCAAAATACCTTGCAGCTGAAAGGAAGTGACTTTTTTAGCACTGAAAGTGTGTAACTTGGTGATCACAATCCAGGAGCCAGCATTGCTGAGAAATTATTTTTCCTGTAAAATAAGGTCAAACCTTTGAGATGTAATGATGACTATAATGTTTCAATAAATTTTTAATAATAGGAATGAAATTTCAGATTTTTCTTTTGTCTCACAGGTTCATTTTATGATTGCCTCTGTGGAATACTAGTTTTTACACTTGGCCATTTACGCACCCAAAATGTATTTTTCAGGCACCCCTAGTTCAAATTTCCCTGATCACAAACAAGAGACTAAAAATCTGTAATTTAGGCAAAATAATAGCAATGCTCATGGTAGCAGGTCTGGGTCCAAAGTTTCAAGACACTGACAGGAATTAAGTAAACAAAAAATGTACACTCTGACTACTAATCCTGTGTTTAGTCATGTACACTCTGACTACTAATCCTGGGTGGCTCAGTTGGTTAAGCGACTGCTTTCAGCTCGGGTCATGATCCTGGAGACCGGGGATCGAGTCCCCGCATCGGGCTTCCTGCTCGGCGGGAGGCCTGCTTCTCCCCCTCTCACTCCCCCTGCTTGTGTTCCCTTTCTAGCTGTGTTTCTCCCTCAAATAAATAAGTAAAAATCTTTAAAAAAAAATAAATTACTGTAATCACAATTTTGGGGTATAGCCCTACTACGATGTGTGATGAATTGGGGAGACCCAATAAAATACGCAAGATGCACTTAAAGCCTGATGAATCAACTCATCATGTACTCATCCTGCGGTTGATCAATACATTAGATGGCTGCCCCAAAACCTTTTTGTAAATAGATTATGTAACAATTATATATAATAATTTCATAAATGTGCATAAAGATTAAAATCTTACAAAATCAAATGCCAAAATCGAATTCCAAAACACATTTTTTTGACAATGATAACTTACTGCAATTCAGGATCCACGATGTCTTAAAGGAATTTCCTTTTTAAGATGTTCAAATAGTTTTTTTTCATCTATATTCTTCCTTTAGAAGAAAAATAAAACCCAAACATGGGTATTTGTATATATTTACATAAAGATGCACACAAAAATCGGGACTGATACACATCAAAACTGTTCAAGATAGATTAACTAAAATGCAGTGGGGTGATGTAAGAAATAAGATGGACTCTAATTTCTGTATTTTTTGAAAAAATTGTTTTATAATAAGCATGTATTCAAATAGTCTTTTTGTGATTGAAAGAAGGAACTAAAGATTTAAATGTGACTTCATAAAGCGCACCGGGAACCCGGGTGGCTCAGTTGGTTAAGCAACTGCCTTCAGCTCAGGTCATGACGCCAAGATCCTGGGATCCAGGCCCGAATTAGGCTCCCTGCTTAGCAGGAAGCCTGCTTCTCTTTCTCCCTCTGCTGCTGTTCTGTTTCTGCTCTCTTACTCATGTTCTCTCTCTCAAATAAATAAAATCTAAAAAAAAAAAAAAAACAAACAGGGGCGCCTGGGTGGCGCAGTTGGTTGAACGACTGCCTTCGGCTCAGCTCATGATCCCGGAGACCTGGTATCAAGTCCCACCAGTGGCATCTGTGTCACTGAACCCCACGGACATTTTTCAACCCTGTTTTACTGAGTAGTACGTGTCAAAGACAGAACTTGAGAAGTTGCCTTTGGACTCTAAATCCACAGAAATGCAGTTTCTACCAGTGCCTGAGTGGGCACAGGTGGTTCAGCGTCCAACTCTTGGTTTAGGCCTGGGTTGTGATCTTGGGGTCCTGGGATCCAGCCCCACGTCAGGCTCTGCGTTCAATGGGGAGGTTTGCTTACGATTCTCTCTCTCCCTCTGCCCTCCCAGTTATGCTCTCTCTCTAAAATAAATACGTAAATCTTGGGGGAAAAAAAAGAAATGTATTCTCTACCAAACTGCCTGGTGATTTGCTTTTAACTTATCTGCAACTTACTTCTCTTACCTCTTTGCTAGCCTTGTCCTTGCTTTGTAGTCTTTTACTAGGAAGGAACAGTGTATTATGCTTCCACATGATGTCAGATTAAGTGGGTCTGTGGTGGCTTGCTAAATGGACGAATAAGTTCCCTGTCGTTATTAATGAAGAAAACTGCCATCTCTAACCCACTGGTCTTATATAAGATAATATATGTTTTCCTCTAATATCTACTTATGCACTTTTAAAAGACTTTTATTGATAAATAATGCATGATACATTTTCCTGGGCAGAGAAAATTCCTAATGGACCAATTATATCAAAGGTAATTTATATGATAGGTTTTAGGCCACTCAAGTCAGTCTAATGTCACTGAAGGCATGTATGACCAGGGGTAGCACAGGGTAAGGACTTGTAACTTAGAGAAAGACAAAAACATGATTATGTTACTGACATTTTTAGAAGAATTAATTTTAGTATTTTCATCCTCAGTAACAAGAAGGAATTTGACATATTTTTCTCAAAAACCTAACACAAATTTCAAAAATTAGTTCCAAACCTTTGTGCTCCATTGCTAGTTCAGATCTTGATCACCTCTCCATTTTTAGTTGGGTAGGTCAAGGAGAAATCCTTTGGACAGGCTCTTCCTTCCCACAGAGGCTGGATGCTGTATGTGACTGGGCAGAACCATCTTTTTTTTTTAAAGATTTATTTATCTGAAAGAGAAAGCAAGTGTACATGCAAGAGTGGGGGGGCATACCTGGGTGACACAGTTGTTAAGCATCTGCCTTCAACTCAGGTCATGATCCCAGGGTCCTGGGATCGAGCCCCACATCGGGCTTTCTGCTCAGTGGGAAGCCTGCTTCTCTTTCTCCCACTCCCCCTGCTTGTGTTCCCTCTCTCGTTGTGTCTCGGTCTGTCAAATAAATAAATAAAATCTTAAACCAAAAAAAAAAAAAAAAAAAAAAAAGAGTAAGGGGATGGGAGGGAGAGAATCTTCAAGCAGACTTGATCCCAGGACAAATGAGATCGTGACCTGAGCTGAAATCAAGAGCTGGATGCTCAACTAAGTGAGCCACCCAGATGGCCCAGGGCAGAATCATCTTTTAAAAAACAAAACAAAACAAAAAAACCAGCTATGGCCATTTTGTTCTTCTGTTCAAATACTTTGTCTCGGGGCGCCTGGGTGGCTCAACTGGTTGGGTGACTGCCTTTGGCTCAGGTCATGATCCTGGAGACCCCGGATCAAGTCCCACATCGGGCTCCCTGCTCGGCGGGAGGCCTGCTTTTCCCTCTCTTACTCCCCCTGCCTGTGTTCCCTCTCTGGCTGTGTTTCTCTCTGTCAAATAAATAAAATCTTAAAAAAAAAAAAAAAAAAGAAATACTTTGTCTCTACAGTCTACACATATTAAAAAAGTTCTTTCAAGGGCACCTGGGTGGCTCAGAGGGTTAAGCCTCTGCCTTCCCCTCAGGTCATGATCTCAGTCAGGGTCCTGGGATCGAGTCCCACATCAGGCTCTCTGCTCAGCGGGCAGCCTGCTTCCCCCTCTTTCTCTGCCCGCCTCTCTGCCTATTTGTGATCTCTCTGTCAAATAAATAAATAAAATCTTAAAAAAAAAAAGTTCTTTCAGTCTTAGCAGGGTATTTCAGGTCTTCTATTTTCTGGATCGATATACCTTTCCAGCCTTATCTCCCTGATCATAAAGGGCCTGCTGAGCAATTAAGAGAAACTAGCACATATTCATGTGACAACATGTAGGATAGACCTGAAAAATACGAAGCCTAATAAGTTTAATAAGGGGCCATGAAATAGTTTGAATGTCACAATGAGGGACACCTGGGTGGCTCAGTTGGTTGAGCGACTGCCTTTGGCTCAGGTCACGATCCTGGAGACCCGGGATGAGTCCCACATCGGGCTTCCCGCCTCTCACTCCCCCTGCTCGTGTTCCCTCTCGGGCTATGTTTCTCTGTCAAATAAATAAAATCTTAAAAAAAATAAAAATAAAATGAATGTCACAGTGAGAAAGGGAACCAGGTTTGTAGCTACTTCAGTAGAGTAAGAGGGCCTGATTCTAGAGATATTTCTAAGGCAGATGGAATAGATAATGATACCAGGTAGGATATGAGTGGCGAAGAAGAAAGGAGAATTAAGGACAACACGCAAACTTTTTGCTTGGGAAAGGCTGAACCATTAATCAGAGATATATAGGGCAGAGTGTGCTTCAAGGGTAGGAACGGTGCACAGTGTGTGATAAATTTTGTATTACATCTGCTTCATCTAAGGTATCTATAGGCTAGCAATGTACCTTAGGCAGTCAGAGGTTAAGGATTTGGGAGTCAGTCACAATGTAGTTAATGCCACAGTAGCAGAGAGCCTGGCTGTGAAAGACCAGAGCCAAAAGGACACAGGTTGAAACAGCCTTCAGGTGTTCCCCAATTATTTTGTATTTTTAAAAATATTTAAATTCTGCCTGAAGCTAACAGTATACTTGTTGACCTCTCAACCCTCAGACTATCAGATTTCAAGGAGTTTTAGGGAAAGTAAAGCTCACTTTTTTATTAGTTCAGGGGAGAGATGGTCAGAACCAAGATCTGGTGCTTAGCCTGTGGCCATTTAATTCTAATTTTAATCTTTAAAGACAATTCCTGGTATCTAGGGGCTTAGGCGAACCCGTTGGTTTAAACAGAGCTACACAACCCCCGATTTGTTTTTCTGTTTATTGCGTTTCCACTATAAAATAATCTCAAGCTCTTTACACTTTTGTTTTAATGAACACACAAGAAAGGTAAAAAGGTAAATTCACAAAAAACCATTCATCCAAAAGGAAAAAAATTATGATTACACTCCTCTGGGCTTTTTTTCTACGTAGTTTTGGTTAAATTTTTTTCAATCATACTGCACAATTTCGTATCACGATTTTCTCACTTATCATATATTACCGTTTTTCCCGTGCCATTTAAATTTTATAAATTATTTTTAGAAGCCACTTAATATCCACTAAGTGAAGTCGCATAATTTTTCCTCGTGTTAAGACGCCTGGTTTTAAGGTTTTAAAGCCACCTTTATCTTATTATAAATAAGGCTGTGATAAAGGTCTTTATGCATAAAGCATGTTCTTCATTTCGAGTGGTTTCCTTAGGATATATCCCCAGAATTGTCCCTAGTGAGTCACATGGAATACATTCCAACGTTTAAATCCATCCCTCGCTCGTCCTCAGCCGCAAGTGCTTCGCATGCGTGCCTCCTACTCCCATTCTCCCCATCCTCTCCGCACGCCTGGGTCTCTTCCCCACTCCCCAACAAGTGCCAGTCTCTCCACCTCCCTCCCGACGCACACACAGCCCCCCCACAACAGCTAAGCTAGGCAGCAACAGAGACAAAATACCTTCAGAATTACTGCCCACAAAAGACTCCCGATGCGGCGGGAGCCGGAGCCCAGAGAGAATACCGGAAGTATCGGCTCATAGCCCTCTGATAGGTGAGCGGTAGCGGGCAGTCCCACAATGCCCTCTGCCTATTGGCTTTTGTTTGTGTCACGTTAGGGGAGGGTCCTTCCCCCTGACCAATAAACTCTGGATTTGCCGCACAGATCTCAGGGAGTAGTAGTTTCTGTGACATTCCATCTACAATAAGCCAGCCACAATGACTCTCTCTTAAGGGTAGAGCCTTGCCCCACTTTGCGATTCTCTTAGTCTAAGAAACAGTACAGGATTCCTAGAGTCAACACGATTTCTTAACTTTTGGGGGGCGGAGGATGGGGGAAAGGGTGAGAAGGTGTTAAGGACTTCTTTAAAATGTGATAAAATCTACCCTCTGAGCCACCCAGGCGCCCAAAATGTGATAAAATCTCCCCACAAAAATGTTCTTATCCATATACATGATACTGTGCATTCAGCTGAAGCTGCTCAATGGACCTGTCCGAGTTACAAACACCTGTTCTACACTTACCCCCAGAGTGCCTCCCCTCGGCCATAGTCCAAGGACCTAGTGCGTGACTAGACTTTAGACAAACTACATACCTGGGACACTCTGGGCCACGCTTGAAGCAGCCCATGGGGAATTTCAGATGCTGACCCTCACAGTACAGTTGACCATCATCTTTCTTAAACAAAACAGCCAGTCCTCCTTCAGCGATGCTGATAACCTGAAGTCTGACCTAACCACCTGGGGAGATTGGGGGTGGGTGGGGGGGCTGGAATGGGATGGAGAAAGAGCACTCTAAGGGCCCATTCAGAATGCCTCTGCTCAGGCTTTTCTCTCTGTGCCTATATTCCAGTACCACTGGTCAGAATCATGCTTTCACGCCAATTTTTAGAACAATGCAGGGAAAATGAGAGAAAGAGAGGGAAAAAATAAAGTTCCATTCATTCTTCAAGCAAATGTTATCTCCTCCAAAGATATCTTTCCAGCTACCTGGAACTCTTTTGGGTGGAGGTGAAGGGTCTGGAGTGGAAGAGGAACTCAAAGTACAATTTACTCATTCATCCCACAGCACGAATCACTCCACGCTGTAACTCTCTGTGTTCCCATCCGTCACAAATTTCGTTCTCTGGCGACAGCGATTCTGCCTTAATTTAACTGGTATCCGCAGGGCACAGTTCTTTGCCTTGAAAGGTGAGAATCTACCTGTGAGTGGGGCAGAACTACGTGGGATGGTGAATACGGGTTTAGGATGGTTGCGGTAGAGTAATGACTGGTTTCCTCCCTTTCTGCCATCCCATTCTCCTCCCCACCCCCCACCCCCCGCCCCGCCCGCGCATCTCCAGAATGCTACATTCCGGGCAGTCGAGCTAGGGTAAGTACCTCCCAGGTGCTTCCAAAACGTTCTGAATTCCAGGGAGCGCATCTATTTAAAGTGTTGGTTTAGTTGCCGGCTTTTCCCTAGTCTGTGGGACCCGGTTGACTCCCCAGAGCTTAGCACAGAGTAGATGCTAGATAAATCTGCGTTGAACGGATGCATAGATCGATGGATAAATGGATGTATGGATAGATGCGCAGATATCGCATGCCTCCCTCACCATCCTCCCCAGATAATGACCGTTAGCCTGGCCAGACTAGGGAGCAGCAGCGTCAGGGTCCCTTCCCCCGGGCCCCGCCCCAGTCGACCCCACCTTTCCGCGCCGCTCCGCCCCGCCGCCCCCTTCCCCGTGGCCCCTCCCCGCGCAGGTCCCGACTCCCGCCGCACCTCCTCCGGCTCTGCAGTGGCGGCGGGGAGGCGAGCCGGAGCGCCAGCGGGGCCAGGGCCGGAACCGAGCCGGGGTCGGGGCAGCAGCGGGGACCCTCGGAGGCGGGGCCAGTGGGACTGCGATGGGCGTGGAGATCGAGACCATCTCCCCGGGAGACGGTACCGGGTGGCGGAGCCGCGGGAGGAGGAAGGGTCCCGGGGCGGAGCCGGGCGGGCGGGGGTCTGATTCAGAGGTGGCGCGGGGGGGTGCTGAGTCGGGGGCGGGCATTAGATGGGGGCGGCGGGAAGAGACCCCAGAGAGGATTGTTGGGGGTCTAGCAGTCGATCCTCCACCATCCCCTTCCACACCGGCTCACCTAGGGGATCGAAGGCGGTGGCCAGGAGGCGGGGGTCTGCGGCCCGCCACCGCCCCGGGGGCCTGGGGCCGCTGCTGCCGCGGCTGGAACCTCTCAGTTATGTGCTACTGCTGATTTCCCAGGGCAGGGCTTTAGCTCTGCTTTCCCTGTCTGCTAGGTGAGCTCTGAGGATAGCTGGAAGGGATCCCTTCTGTTTGGGGCAACCCTTTCTAACCCGCCCCCCTCCGGGCCTCCGGTCGGGCGGCCCCTGTGGGCTGGGCGGTGAGACGTTGTGGGATCCAGCCAGTCTTGGGAGGAAGAAGCGCTCCCTCCGCCGCCTCTGCATCTTGCTTTATCCTCCCCGCCCCACTCAGCCTCTCCAGCCATCCTGTACACTCCCTGGCTTTCATTACCGTCTGCAAACCGGTGGCCCCCAAACTTAAGCCTCCAGCCCAGATCTCCGACCTGAGTTCAAGGTAGTCCATTTATCCCACTGCTGCTCGACCTCTACCTGGATGTCCCACGGATACCTAATTCAGCAAGTCCAAAACAACTTATGCTCCTTGTCCTCCCCACTCCCAAGCACTCCTCTGTTACTCCCTTTTCCCTGCCCCAGGACTAACACCACTCACTTTCCCAAGCCAGACATCTTGTATAATTGAGTCTGGATGTGTAAGGAATAGCCATTAAAAAAATGTTTTAATGAAACTTAATCCCGTCCAGAGCTCCCATTTCTGCAGAATTTGACAGACAAACTTCATGTGAGACATAACTGAAAACCCCCATCCTTCCTAGGAAATTGGAGGACCTCTTGGTTCCAGGCCACCCTCCTTGTTAAAAGGCAGTGTGGTCCCTAGAGGTCCCAGCTCCTACCCTGATCACCAGGAAGGTAGAGATTTCTTTGCCCACGCTGGGAACCATGATGCTAGGTCCCAGGAAGCGTCGCCCTTAGACCTTGTCACACCCCAAAGCACTGCTACTGAGTTCTGCCAGGGGGCTGGAGGCCTCTTCACCCTTCCCTGGCTCGAAGTAGCCTTTATAGTTTTCTCTGATTATCCTCCCTCCCTAGCCAAGGACAAGGGGCATTTTCTCTTGAGATTAGATTTTTAGAGAAAGCCAGAAAGAGCTTTGGCCTTATGCTTTTAACAGTCTAAACCCTTGAGTCAAGCAAGAAAACACAGAAGGGCTGAGGTACTGTACTGTAAACACTGGGGGTGCCGGGTCTTGGTTGAGCCCACAGCAAGTTTGATAGGACTTGGTCCTCCTGCTGAGCATCTCTAGGCTCCATCCCATGAGCCCCTGCCATAGTTCTGGCCACCATCTCTCACCTGGATTTCTGTACATCCTCTAAGCTGGTCTCCCCACCGTCAGTCTCACCCCTTTGCCTGAGGACCCTTTAAAGTGCATGCTTGACCATTCCCATCCCATTCTGCATCCCCCCATCTCCCTCTGCCTTGTGTTTTAATGAACCTTCCCTTTCCTTTTCCAAATAGTAATGTAGTCTAGTCTTATCTTCCACAGTAGAGCCTCCTTTCTTACTACAGTCCCTATCCCCACTACCACTTTTTTCTCTAACTTCAGCAAGCTGCCTGCAAAGTGGTTAAACACACCAGTCCTTCCACAAATATTTATTGAACATGTACTATGTCCTAGGCCCTGGGGTTACAGCAGTGAGCCAGACTCCCACTAGTACTCAACTCTGGGCCTTTGAATGTGTTGTTCCCTCTTCCCAGGTTATCTCCTTTTACTTCCTCTGGCAAACTATTAATCCTTTAAGACCCAGTTTAACCCTTATATCATCTCTGATGCTTTCCCTGACTCGCTATAGAGTCTTCGACCTGTTGGCTCAGTTGTTAGCCACCCTAAGCTTTGTAATCGAGGCCTGTGGCTTTAAATTCCACCCAGATTTATACTCCCGTGCAGACTCTCCATCTGCCTACTTGCAGTCTAAACTCAGATGTCTAATAGGCATTTCAAGATTGCCAACTGCTCAAATCTGCTCCTCCCCAGTCTTCCCCACCTGGAATTAGTTCTTCCAATTGCCCAAACTGAAAACCCAAGCATTGTACTAGATTTCCCCTTCTCCCTCATCCTGGACCCCATCTCCACTCCATTAATGTACCCATCAGCCCCATTTCCCAAATATATCTATTTTGCTCTCTTCTTGGCTGCCACCACATTAATTCAAATCATAATTGATTTCCTGTCTGGATTATTGCAACAGGCGCCTAATCGTCCATCCTACACACAGCAGCCAGAGTGATCTTATAAAATCTTAATTCAGATTATGTCATTCTCTTGCTTAAAACCCTCCAGTGGCTTACTATTGCACTTGGAGTTAAATCCAGCTCTGCGTTGCCCCCCTCCAACCCCACGATCTGGCCCTTTCCCACTCGTCTCCCTCTCTTCTTTTTGGTTACCGGGCCTTCTTTCTCTTCTGCAAATGCTTCAATCCTTCTCTGCCTCAAGGTTTATGCACTTGCAGCCCCCTCTTCCTGCAGAGCTTTCCCCAGCATCTTGCTCATTCTTCAAGATTCAACCTAAATGTCACTTTTTCTGAGAGACCATCCTGGACCACCCTTTCTAAGATTGTGTCTCTCTTTAACCTGTCATTGTGTTTCTTTCCTTTAGAGAATTATCATGATTTATAATTGTTGTGTTTATTTGAGTACTGTTTGTTTCCCTCCATTAGAATGTGAACTCCAGAGGAGTAGGGATCATGTCTGTACAGTTTGCTGCCGGGTCCCTGAAATCAGGCCCAGGCTTCACATATAGTAGGTATTGTGTAAATATTTGTGAATGATTATGCTTATTAATCCTTGATTTCCGTCATCATCCTGTTTTATACTCTATTATGTGTTTATGTGTCTGTTTCCCTAACTTCACCATGAGTTCATAGATTGCTCTGTGTTTCTGGAATCTGGTCCAGGCACCCAGTAGGCTGTCAGTAAATGTCTGTGGAATGGATGAAGGAAAGTAAAAGGAGCAGTCGAAGAAAGGAAAATAACAAAGAGACAGTGGAGTTGAGGAATGCAAGGGAATAAAGTTCAAATCAAATAAAGAGAGGTGAAGTGACCAATCTGGCTCCTACGAGGCACAGAGCCAGAACTAGAGCCATGGACATCTCCATGGTACGGAGGGGAATGTGGGCCAGACCTCTGGGTCACAGTCACACCTGAACATCCCAGGTGACTTTTTCCAATACCTTCTTCGTTCATCTGCCTTTATGTCTCCTTGCAGGAAGGACATTCCCCAAGAAGGGACAGACGTGTGTGGTGCACTACACAGGTAGGCCCCCCCCACTTCTCGAGCCAGCCTGTGCGTATGAGAAAGGGGGCTTGCAAGGTTACCCGTTCCCCACTTGCACCAGCGGAGCTGTGCGTGCGGCCAGCCTCTGACAGATCCAAGCACCTCCATTGTCTTCCCTCCGTAGTGGGCAGCATGGAGCCTGGCCTTCCTGGTTCTGTCTGATATTTAGAAGTCCCTTCTTTTTTTTTTTTTTAAGATTTTATTTATTTGACAGAGAGAAAGACAGCCAGAGAGGGAACACAAGCAGGGGGAGTGAGAGAGGGAGAAGCAGGCTTCCCGCCGAGCAGGGAGCCCGATGTGGGACTCGATCCCGGGTCTCCGGGATCATGACCTGAGCTGAAGGCAGTTGCTTAACCGACTGAGCCACCCAGGCGCCCCTAGAAGTCCCTTCTTAAAGCTCCAAGAGCCCTGATCTTCCCTGCAGACGCCTTTCTCCTCCTACAGTGTTATTAGAGAAGAGGAGGTTGACTTCCTCAGCATTTCCTTTCTTCTTTCAAAAACAGACCATTTGACTCGCCTACTGTTATTGAGTACCTACTGTGTGCAAGATGCTGTTCTGGGCACTGGGGACACACAGATGAAAAGGGAGGATTCCTTCCTTCTTTGGGGGTTTGGAGAGTGGGAGAGACCCATGATCCAGAGGCTCGAATACAGTGTGTGTGTGTGTGTGGGGGGGATGACAGCAGCGCCTGTCTCAGGATGCTGTGGGAGTGGGAAGAGGGCCCCACATCTCTGCTGATCCCTCTTGGATGCTCTGTACTAGAAGGTCAGGTGGGCTGAGGAACATTCTAGATGGAGTTCTTGAGGGCTGCTCACAGGAAGATCACGAGCAGGTATTTGTTCCCAGAGGGGCGAGTGCTCTGCCTTGTGACCTGCTTCCCAATGTGGCAAACTTGGTGACAGCCACTTAGCAGACAGCAAGGCCAGCTAATTCCTAGGACATATTCATATGGGGCCATTTTTAGCAGTTCTCTGGGCCAGTGTGAAGTGCCAGGTTAAATCTAGGCAGACAGTGTGGGTATTTCTCAGCAGCTGTGTTGCCGGTTGCTGACGTCAGTGGGCTAGAGCTGTTTTATTTCCCAGTGATGTGGCCTAATTACCAGGAGTCCTCTGGGGGCTCTGACCTGTGTAATTGATTTATCTGTTCTACATGTTGTAGACAGACCGGTACTTATCAAGTTACTAAAACCACAACATCCTTTTGCAAAGACTTTTTATAGTAGATACAGAGATCAGGCAAAGTGCATTAAATACTAACATCGGCCCTGAGTGCCTCTTGTTTGGGGAGGGACTGTCTCCTCAAACTTGGCAGGAGACTGTATGGGACTTTTGGGTAACTTTTTAATTAAATATAAACACAGTAGAGAACATAAATATAAGATGTACAGCTCAATGAAAATTTCCGGGCGCCTGGGTGGCTCAGTTGGTTAAGTGGTTAAGTGACTGCCTTTGGCTCAGGTCATGGTCCTATAGTCACAGGATCGAGTCCCACACTGGGCTCCCACCTCCGCAGGGAGTCTCCTTCTCCCTCTGACCTTCTCCCTCTCAAACTCTCTCTCACTCTCTCAAATAAATAAATAAATAAAATCTTAAAAAAAAAAAAAAGAAAATTTTCAAAGTGCTTACAATTACGTATAACCACCACCCAGACCAACACATACATTTCCAGAACCCCCGGCCCAGATGCCTCTTCCTAGTCATTACACCTTCTTGAAGGTAACCAGCCTTCACACCTTTGTCCCTATTGATTGGTTTGGGCTGTTGTTGAAAATCATAGAAATGAAATCATAGAGTATGTACTCTTTTGTGTTTGACTTATTTTACTCAATATTATGTCTGTGGGATTATGTTTATAAGAGTGGTTTGTTCTTTTTTTAAAAGTTTATTAGAGAGAGAGAGAGAATGCATACGTAAGCAGGGGGAGGGGCAGAGGGAGAGAGAGAGAGAATCTCAAGTAGACTGTGTACTGAGCACGGAGCCTGACATGGGGCTCCATCCCATGACCCTGAGATCATGACCCGAGCTGAAATCAAGTGTCAGATGCTTAACTGATTGAGTCACACAGGTGCCCATGATTTGTTCTTTTTCATTCAGTTCATTGTATGATGAATATACAACTTATCTTTTCAACAATTAATGAACATTTGGGTTGTTGATAGTTTTTGGATATTATGAATAGTATTGCTTTAAACAGTCTTGTAGGTGTCTTTTGGTGCACATATGTATACATTTCGGTTGCAATACACCCAGAGGTGGTGTTATTGGGCAGAGGGTTGTATACAATGCTCGGCTCTGACAGATACCATCAGATAGCTTTCCAAAGTAGTCATGCCAATTTTCATTGCCACCAACCGTGTATGAGAGTTCCGGTTCTCCTGCATCCTCATCGACACTTGGCATCATCGTGCTTTTGTTTTGTTTTTGGCCCACTGAGGTGGGTGTCCAGTGGTATTTCATTGTGTTGTTTTTTTTTAAGATTTATTTGACAGAGAAACACAGCTAGAGTGGGAACACAAGTAGGGAGAGTGAGAGAGGGAAAAGCAGGCCTCCTGCCGAGCAGGGAGCCCAATGTGGGGCTCAAACCGGACTCCGGGATCATGACCTGAGCTGAAGGCAGTCGCTTAATGACTGAGCCACCCAGGCGGCCCTCATTGTGGTTTTTGATTTGCATTGTCCTGATGACTAATGAAGTTGAGTACCTTTTCATATGCTGACTGGCCATTTGGATATCCTCATTAGTATGCTCAAGTTTTGTCCAATTATAAAAATTGGGTTGACTGTCTTTTTCTTATTGACTTCTGGGAATTATTATTATTATTATTATTATTATTATTATTATTATTTAAGAGAGAGATAACATGGGGTGGGGAGACAGAGGGAGAATCTTTTTTTAAAAAAATATTTTAGGGGTGCCTGGGTGGCTCAATTGGTTAGGCGACTGCCTTCGGCTCAGGTCATGGTCCTAGAGATTTTAAAAAATATTTTGTTTATTTGACAGAAAGAGAAATCAGAAGTAGGCAGAGAGGCAGGCAGAGAGAGAGGAGGAAGCAGGCTCTCCACCAAGCAGAGAGCCCGATGTGGGCCTAGATCCCAGGACCCTGAGACCATGACCTGAGCCGAAAGCAGAGGCTTTAACCCACTGAGCCACCCAGGTGCGCCCAAGGGAGAAAGAGAATCTTTTTTTTTTTTTTTTTAAGATTTTTTTATTTATTTGACAGAGAGAAACACAGCCAGAGAGGGAACACAAGCAAGGGAAATGAGAGAGGGAGAAGCAGGCTTCCCGCCGAGCAGGGAGCCGATGTGGGATCCGGGATCATGACCTGAGCTGAAGGCAATTGCTTAACCAACAGAGCCACCCAGGCGCCCCGAGAATCTTAAGCTGGCTTCATGCCTAGCACAGAGCCCAACCTGGGGCTTAATCTCAGAACCTTGAGATCATGACCTGAGCTGAAATCAGGAGTCAGATAAGATACTTAACCAACTGAGCTACCCAGAGGCCCCAGGAATTCTTTATATTTTGTAGGTATGAGTCTTTTGTTAGTTATATTGATTCAAAACACCTCTCACGCCAGGTCTTGCCTTTTTACTCTCTTAATGGTATTTTATGAATAAAAGTTCTTTATTTCATTTTTATTTTTTAAAAGATTTTATTTGTTTGTTTGTTTGTTTGTTTATCAGAGAGAGAGAGAGAGAGAGAGAGAGAGAGAGAGAGAGAGAGAGACAGCACAAGCAGGGGGAGCAGGAGGCAGAGGGAGAAGAAGGAGGTTTCCTCCCAGGACCCTGGGATCATGACCTAAGCTGAAGACAGACACTCAGCCGACTGAACCACCCAGGCATTCTTATTATTATTACTTTTTAGATATTTTTTATTTATTTAACACAGAGAGAGTGCACACAAGCTGGGAGAACAGCAGAGGGAGAGGGAGAAGCAGGCTCTCTGGTGAGCAGGGAGACTGACATGGGGCTCGGTTCCAGGATTCTGGGATCGTGACCTGAGTCAAAGGTAGATGCTTAACCAACTGAGCCACCCACGCATCCTTAGTTCTTAATTTTAATGAAGTCCTGCATATTGATCTTTTCCATTATAGTTAGTACTTTTGTGTTCAGTTCAGAAATCTTTGACCTTAGGTCATGAAGATGTTCTTCTGTTTGTTATCTTATAGAAGATTTACTATTTTATTTTTCATATTTAAGTCTGTGATTCATCTGGATTTTTATGTGTACATAAGGTAATGGTCAAAGTTCATTTTTTCTCCATATGCGTGTGCAGTTGATCTAGCAACATTAATTTAAAAAATCATCTTTTATCTGCTGCACTGCCATGAAATCTTTGTTGACTCAGGTAGCCATATATATGTGGGTCTGTTTCTGGGCTGCATGGTTTTGGCTGAACTTGTAGCAGTTGGTAACTATATATGGTCTGAACTATGATAAGTCATATGAAACCTGAAGAAATTGGAGATTGAGAAAGGCAGTTTTCAAAGGGAGTGTGCGTGTGCATACTCGTGTGTGTACTTGTCCAAGTACATGTCTGGGTGTCTAGATTCATGGATCTAAGTATTTTCTTAGCATCTGTTTGACCATTAGGGTCTCTCTTCTGAATGTGAGTGCATAAGTGCCCAGGAGCTTGCATGGGTATCTCTGAATATCTGAGCAACCTGTGTGCATGCATGAGTTTGTGTTCAGTCTCCTAAGTATCCATCTGTGTAGCCACAGGTTTCTCTCCTTTGTCTGAGTTCATACCCAGGGCAAGAGTCCATTTTATTCTACCCAGAAAGTAGGAAAATGAGCCTGTCCATTGCATACATTAAAGTGGTAGCAACTAGAAAGTGAAGGCATAGTTGCTAGGACACTAAACTTGTCCAGACCTCCCATGTTAAACATGGCAAATCAGAGGCCATGAGAAAGGAAATGATTTACCTAACTTTACACAGTGACTTATCGCAAGCGTGAAGTCAGAATCCCATCTCTGAACTTACAGGCCACATCTTTCTCTGGTCTCAAATTGCCTTTTGTTGTGGTCTGCGGGCTGCAGGGAGTAATTGTGGGAGAGCATCATTTACAGAAGGTCTGATTTTGAGCCATTCACCAATACGATCTAAAAACAGAAAAACAGCTCTTGAGCCTCAGGAGGCAGGAATGAGATGGATATTTGTACACCAGGAACGACAAGGAAACTACACCTGGAGGCTCAGGGATGCTCCAAGCTGCTGGAGGGCAGCATCGAGCTGTTCCGGCTTCAAACAAGCCCTTTTTATGGGGTCTGGTGGCCACCCTTGACTGGGTCACTTTGCTCTGTTCATTGTAGGAAGGGATGATAAAGCCTTTGGGTTTTGCATGTTGGTGGAAACTTGTGAAAAGCAAGTGGGGATGCTGCCTGAGACAGAAACATCCTTGGGCCGAGGAGTGGCACAGAAAAGGCTGTGAAGTGCAGAGGTATTTGAGAAAGGTGCGACCTGAATAGGACATAGGGGGGAGGCTGAGGATCGCATCGAGGGTTATCAGGTGGGGCGTCGCTGGGTCTGGAAGAGCCTGTGTGCAGTGTAGGCATTTAGATTCTGCATCAGGGCACTACTGATTTTTTTTTTAATTGATATGTTTTAAGCAAGGGAGTTACGTGATGGGATATATGTTTATAAAAGACAGGCACTGTGGGTGTCGTGTGGAGGCTGAAATGGAGGAATGCGTATGCGGTGGAAGGACTGGTTAGAGGGTGTTCCGTCCACAGGTGAGACATGATGGGGATGTGGTAGAGTCACGGAGTGGCAGAAGAAATGGAGAAAATGGGTAGATTGCGGAGATATGTGGGACTTCGTGACAGGCTGCATGGGTAAAGCAGAGCAAAGTATTGGGTGTCTTGCTTAGATGACAGGGCAGGTGGGGAGATTGGAAGAGGTGCAGGATTTTGCAGATTGGGAATTCCATTTTAGACAAGAGGCTCCAGATCCAGGAGTTAACTCATGACCGCCACTCTTCTCCATCCTATTCTTGCTTTCACAGGAATGCTCCAAAATGGGAAGAAATTTGATTCGTCCAGAGACAGAAACAAACCGTTCAAATTCAGAATTGGCAAACAGGAAGTCATCAAGGGTTTTGAAGAAGGTGCAGCCCAGGTAGGATGGGAATCCTAAGTGGGGGGATTCGGGGAGTCGGGAGTCTGGGCTCAGTATGCTCCCCTTTCCCTATCACAGACCACCCCGGCTTTGGCTCTGCCGCCAGGGATGCCAGCCAGATTCCGTCCTTGGCTCTCTGCCTCCACTCCTTCCCTTTCATTGCCGGCATGACACCTTTAAGTCACTGGGGGCTCTCATTCCAAGCACACCCTTTCGGGCTTGCTCAGAACTAGCTTCTGAGGGAGTCACGCAAGCTACTAGCTGTCTTGGACGGAGGCAGCAGGAGAGTTGGGGGGGTGGGAAGACCAAGATCTTTTTTTTTTTTTTAACTTACAAATTTCAGACTTGGCAAAACTATTGCATAAATAGTTCCCATATACTCTTTACCCAGCTTCCCCATGTGTGACCATTTTACGTAACCATAGTACAATGATCAAATTACATGAGTTTATGACCAGTTACACATTAACATTGATACAATACTATTAACCGATCTATTCCAATTTTTGAGTTGGTTATTCAAAATTTAAAAATTGATTTATTCCAATTTCACTGATTTATTCCAATTTCACCTGTCCTACCAGTGCCAGGTATTCTTAATGAGCCCTGGTTCCTCCCCTTCCCCCTTGGTCTCTGAAGCCATGCCCTCCTACCTTGTGGTGGCCTCTGATAGCTTCATGTCTTTAATGGACTATTCCTGTTAACTTCTTGAGTGTGTACTTGGATGTGTGCTGTTTATATACCCTCTTTGGATTCTTTTGGAAGAGGGTGAGGAACAATTATGAACAAATTGAAGTGTAGGGGCCATGTGCTAATTGAATAACCAGCAGTGGTTTTTGTATGAATGAATTTGGGGGAAGTTATTGCCTCACAGTGAAGTCTCTGCTAGTCTGAGGCAGAATCTAAATTCTGCCTCACTTCAGTGTGCCACATAGAAGATACATCTCAGATCTTCAGAGTTACCTTGAGGATGGTGTGGGAAAATGCCATAGTTATCTTACTTTTTTCTTTTAAATCAAGCTGGGTCCTCTTTCTCCTCTCCCCATCTGCCCCCATCCCTGCTAGATGAGCTTGGGGCAGAGGGCGAAGCTGACCTGCACCCCTGATGTGGCGTATGGAGCCACAGGCCACCCTGGTGTCATCCCTCCCAATGCCACCCTCATCTTTGACGTGGAGCTGCTCAACTTAGAGTGAAGGCAGGAAGGAACTCGAGGTGGCTGGAGATGGCTGCTGCTCCCCCTCCTAGCCTGCTCTGCCACTGGGACGGCTCCTCCTGCTCGGGGCTCTTGATCAGTGTGCTAACCTCACAGCCCCACAGCATTATCCATGCTCTGCCCAAGTTGCTCTGTATGTGTTCATTCATCATCGTTCACGCGCATCTTTGCTTGAGGAAACTTCGGTTGCAGATCAAAACATTTCAGGTTGTGCATTTTGCGTAATGCATGTCGTAGCCATTTCTGACCACAGAATAGATTTCTTGTTCGCACAATCTACACTGCCTTACTTAAGCCAGACACACAAGGTGCTCAGACATGAAATGTACATGGTGTACACAGAGGGACTTGAGCCAGTTACTTTTGCTGTCACTTCCTCTCTTAGAAATTCTGTTGGCTGCTGACTTATACAATGTCCTCTTTGGAAATGATATGTAAAATAAAGGCTATGTGCTTGACAAATTCCTGTCCATCCTTATTGTAGGAAGGAAGTGCTTTAAGGACACCATAAGCCAGTTGCCCTTGGGAAAGACTGGAAAGGAGACTTCCAAGTAGCCAGGGATGATAATAAACATAATAGCTATGATGTGAGTTTTGTACATGCTGGGCCTTGTTCTATATATTTTTTAATGAAATTGCCACCAACCCTCTAAGCAGCCCTACAAGGTAGGTATGAATGTTCCACTCGCCTCACAGGCTCAGAATTCTCTGAATAATCAAAGAAATATATTGTTTCCCAACTCCATATTCTAGCAAACCAGCATAGGATTTGATCGCTTTATGGGACCTTGCAATCTGTGTTCGGACTCAGAGGGATGAATTCCCTTCACCCAGAGGGAGAAGAACACCATGCCTGAACAAATGAAGGTATGGTAGGTCTTAGAGCCAGAACTAACTCACACTGGGAAGTTATCTTTGAAAAGAATGTGTGATTCTGAGCTTGTTTTTGTATTTTCTGCTTAGTTTTATCTAGTTTTGCTCTTACGTTGGGGTATTATTTCTGAGAAGGTATGATTCTGAGCTTATTTCCATATATACTGCTCATTTTCATCTATATTTACTGTACCGTCTGGGAATTCCCAGTTAGGTTTTATGATCAGCCCACTTACTGGTGTGGGTTGTTTGTTGCAGAAGCCTGGGGCAGTGTGGCTAAGAGATTTTTTTCATTGGACATGGGTGAGAAAAGTTCTTAGCCATAGTCAGGATTATTCTGTTAGTGAGGACTTAAAGAAGTAAGAATGAGAAGCTGGGAGGTTAGTACTTAGTTTCCCACATAGATTCACTGATACACGTCACATGATGTCATATCTAGGATATGGGTCCATGTAATCTTGGTTGCTTCATCTACCCCTTTTGTCTCCATAAAGCCCTGGCTATTTATTCCTTGCTGAGGATCTAGGAGTTGAGAGGCAGTGCTTTAAGACGGAGGAAAAGAAATGAGAAAGGAGGTGCTTTGCTTTTAATCACCCAATCCCTGGTCTCACTTCTGTTGTGTGAGCCGACCAGCCACAGGGTACTGCACTCATTCCTTTCTGGGTTGTTTTTTTTTCCCCTTCAGAATGTCTTAGTTCCCAGTTTTTCTCAATGACACAAATGTCTGAAAATTTCTCAGAACTTTGCCTGTAGAAGAGACATACTCTTGTTTTCTGCTGTGACACCAATAGGATAAAATTAAAAATGGCATCAAGAACCATTTCAGGTGTCCACGGTGTTGCTGAAAAAAGATCTGTAGAGTATTCATAGGCTAGGTGGTCAGGGAAGCAGCCGCTGAGAGAACCAAAACAAACAAATGCAAATAACTACTGGCTAGCACCTGGAAAGGATATGCTAGGCTTTGCAGGCTCTGCTTTTCCTGGCGCTCAAAAAATGATGCAGGGGGTGCCTGGCTGGCTCAGTGAGTCAAGCGGCTGCCTTCAGCTGGGGTCATGATTGAGCCCCACATCGGGCTCTTTCCTCAGTGGGGAGCCTGCTTCTCCCTCTCCCTCTGCCTGCCGCTCCACCTGCATGTGCTGTCAAATAAATAAAAAATAAAGTTTAGAAAAAATGATGCAGAAAATTAAATTGAGACAGTATGCTAACAGGTTTGGACTTTGCCCTGTGAGAGCCACTGAGAATTGTTAAGCAGGACAGTGGTAATGAGATCTCTGTCATAACCGTCATTTCTAAATTTCCAGTCTATTTATACAAAATCTCAAAATTTGGGCGCCTGGGTGGCTCAGGGGGTTAAGCCTCTGCCTTCAGCTCAGGTCATGATCCCATGGGATCGAGTCCCACGTCGGGCTGTCTGCTCAACGGGGAGCCTGCTTCCCCCTCCTTCTCTGCCTGCCTCCTGCCTACTTGTGATCTTTCTGTAAAATAAATAATAATAATAATAATAATAAACTCAAAATTTAACTTAGGTGAACATAGAGCAGCTCTGGCACACGTCTATACACTTACACCTGCATGAACATGATCATCCCTTGTACTCTTAAAAGCCTTAAATAGCCTGAAAAATAGCCTTAGATGCCTGGTGTAGACTGATGAGAAGTCTATCAGCATCTTAAGCAGAAACTTGGCACAGAGTCGGTGCTCAATATTTATCTACAGAATTCAAGCTTTTTTTTTTTTTTAAGATTTTATTTATTTATTTGACAGAGAAAAACACTGCTACAGAGGGAACACAAGCAGGGGGAGTGAGAAAGGGAGAAGCAGGGAGCCCAATGCGGGGCTCGATTCCGTTCCAGGATCATGACCAAAGGCAGAAGCTTAGCGACTGAGCCACCCAGGTGCCCCAAATTCAGGTTCTTTTAACTGGGACAGGCCACAAAATTGAGCTTAAGTACTTTCTACACCCAACATGGGGCTCAAACTTACAACCCTGATATCAAGAGTCACATGCTCCACTGACTGAGGCAGCCAGGTGTCCCACAATTGGAATTTTTAATTTTTAAAATTCTTTTAAAGACTTATTTATTTGAGAGGGAGAGTACAGGAGGGAGGGAGAGGGAGAGAAACTTAAGCAGACTCCACATTAAGCGTGGAGCCCAACATGGGGCTCAATCTCACGATTTTGAAATCTTGACCTGAGTTGAAACCAAGAGTCAGCCACTCAGCCGACTGCACCACCCAGGCGCCCTAGACAACTGGAATTTTAAAAACTCTTAGTCTTAGGTCATGAAATTCAGCTAAGAGATGTACTCATCCAAATGATGGGACTGGCTGTAATTGTCGGTGGAAGCAATTTCTCCTTGTTACTACCTTAAAAAAACTGCCCTAGGGCAAGCCTGTCTGCCACTTAGACAAAGCACACTCCAAGTCTGTTTTCCCCTTACAAAGAAGTCTTTTAGAAAATTATTTTACATTGGTAAATACCTAAAGACACACCATGCATTTTATACAAATTAATAAGGAATTCATAAAAGCATTCAGAAGAAAATTAAAGCAATGGCTCCTTTGTCATCTCCCTGCCCTTCCTAGAAATGGTTCTTTCTAGTCTTTTGCAAGTGCTTTCAGAAAGCACTGACATAATTAATAGGAATAATTTCTTCATTTTTCAATAGTAGGCTTTGAGAAGACAGTACCAGAAGTATAAAAGAGCATATTATCTTAAAGTACAGATATCAAAGCTAAATGCATTTCAAAATAGAATAGATGCTTTTTGTCCATTTAAATGATTCAGTGCTTGTACCCTTCAAATTGATTTTGGGTTGTAGTTATATACAAAACAATTGGTTCATGTTTTTCCATTTGGCCCATGCCTAAACTATAAAAAGAAAATTATAGCTATCTCCTCCAAGCTGCCAAGCTTGATGAATGTGGTAATAACCATACTATTTCCATGCCATGGAAGCGTATGATTATAAGAATAAGCATTAAATATTCTATTTATGGCAAAGATATACTATGAGCTAAGGTCCAAGATATTCAGACACTTATTGACTAAAGAAAAAGACTGCATAATACAATCTTAGACATGTAACAACCAACACCACTACTCAAGAAGCATGCTCTCAAAAAAATCTTTTTAAAGATTTTATTTGACAGAAACATAGCAAGAGAGGGAACACAAGCAGGGGGAGTGAGAGAGGGAGAAGCAGGCTTCCCGCCGAGCAGGGAGCCCAATGCAGGGCTCAATCTCGGGACTCTGGGATCATGAGCCGAGGCAAAGGTAGTCGCTTAACCAGCTGAGCCACTCAGGCGCCCCAGCTCTCAAATTTCTAACAATGTGCTGTCATCAAGAACTGACTTTTTCCCTTGATGGCTAAGGACTAGACTGAACATCAGAGGCATCAAGAATACAAAAAGCTCCCTGCTCTGAAGAAGCTTGGTCTCAAAAAACAAAAACAAAAGCTTGGTCTCCGTGACCACCTACCCTCAAACAATTCTTGATACAGTTCAATTGCTGATTTGTTTTCTGGTATTAGATAAAAAAGGAAAGTTTAAGAGAAAACACTGACATGTTTTACAAAAAGTTTACAAGTTTATTCACATAACATATTTTAACACATATCAAAGTTTCGAGCAGGTCCTTTTGCCATTCAGCAATAATTCAGAATAAGAAAAGGGTGATGGTGGTCATTTATGGGTTTTTGTCTAAAATGAAAATGCAGAAGATGTTTATTTTGGTGGATCTGTGTTGATGCCATATTTCTCCTTGAGGAGCTTCAACTGCTCTTCCTTCTTTTTTGTGTCCATCTTCTGAAATGCCTGAAATGTGGTAAGCACCAAAGTTAACAGTTACTGATCTGTAGTCAAATGAATTTCACCAATAGCACTAGCGAAACAAGAACTCACGGTATACTCTTTCCCTCATGGTACACAATTTCTTAACACGGGCTCCCCATGCAATGAGGACTGTAGCTGATACTTACCCTATTGGCGTTATAGTACAAAACCACCAGGTATCTGTTACAAACATTGAATCCTGAAAGGTGGTCACAGGCATTCTTGGCATCAAAGATGTCTTCATAGACCACATAAGCTGTTCCTCTAGTTTCGGGTGTGTTCCCCCTACAGAGTGAAATCAGACTTAATTAAAATACACATTTATCGGAGTTAGGAAGGACGCTGGGTTTGAGGTCGGGTGTTAAGAATAACTACCATGACTTCCAGGGCTTGCCGAAACCTCAGATGGGAGGCCTTCTGGCCAAGCATCTGCAATTTCATATTGTTGGAGCCTTCCCTGGGGCTGCAGCTTTCTAAAAGTTTGCTGTGGCCAAACCAAGAAAGAAGGATATACAGATTTCTACAGAAATTATGATTCTATGAGAGGTCTTGAGGAGATAAAAAAGGCTCGTATCTTTCAGAGTGGAAAGTGATTTTGGAATGTAAAGAATTTCTTTGGGTTAGTTCCATGGAAATTTGTCACTGACCTGTGTTCCTAAACTATGAAACATGATTACTGAGCTATGGAATAGTTTCTCTTTATAAATAAATAACAAATACTGTGGGGAAAAAAAATACACATTTACCCGAGCACTGATGGTTGAAGAACTGTTTTTTAAACCATTAACCACAGAAGATTAAAGACAATAAGTTGGGGACGCCTGGGTGGCTCAGTTGGTTAAGCAACTGCCTTCAGCTCAGGTCATGATCCTGGAGACCTGGGATCGAGTCCCACATCGGGCTCCCCGCTTGGCGGGAAGCCTGCTTCTCCCTCTCTCACTCCCCCTGCTTGTGTTCCCCCTCTCGCTGTGTTTCTCACTGTCAAATAAATAAAAATCTAAAGAAAAAAAAAA
>PITA01023113.1:0-28852 GCA_004023965.1 Spilogale gracilis
CTAATTCTCATGTTTTAAGGGAAATTTTTACCTTGAATTCATCTAAGTAAAATGGGGAAAATATTACCTACCAAAATGAGCTTACCACTGTCTATCAAGAGACAATGTGTTCTAAGGGAAGAAGTGCCTTGAAGATGTGCAGTACAATGAACTAGGAATGTTTTGCTGATTCTTGGTTATCTGTAAGGCAGCAATCTGAATTCTTGCCAAGAATTCTTTATAGAATTATAGTATAGTACATAATTTATTACACAGCTGCAGTAAAATGCTAGCAGATCCTAATAATGGGGAGTAAGGCATGTGAGATGCAGAGTATGTCCCCAGGAGGAGAAAGGTTAAATCATGTTTTAGGTGATTTCATTGTTGCACTTTACTCTAATTTCAAAAGTGGTAAACTTTATAAAATTTAGGTTCTGTTGCTTATTTTCCATGTCACATTTGATTGACAGTGAGTGACCAGCCAGGCTGTGTGACTTTAACCTCTGACCCCCAGAATCCTGAGGGTCAGAGGTTAAAGTCACACAGCCTGGCTGGTCACTCACACGAGTCAGAAGCAGATTGGATGTCCACCCCCTTGCCAGCTCTTCCCACCCTGTCATGTAATTCCGCTCTTCCCTCAATTAATGCCAGTATTCCAAGGAATCTGTGTCATTTTTTAAAACAAATGTTAAGGGCTGCCAGAGTGGCTCAGTCATTAAGTGTCTACTTTTGGCTCAGGTCATGGTCCCAGCGTCCTGGGATCGAGTCCTGCATTGGGTTCCCCGCTCAGGGGGAGCCTGCTTCTCCCACTCCCACTCCCCCTGCTTGTGTTCCCTCTCTCATTGTGTCTCTCCCTGTCAAATAAATAAATAAAAATCTTAAAAAAAAATAAAACAAATGTTAATAGTGAAGATGTCGTTTTTGTATTAAATGGTGGCACAGAGACATATTTGGTACACGGTTTCAGAGTTTGAGTGCCATAATGAACCCACAAATAAGACTTATTTTTAGAATGAGAAAGAGATTACACCTACACATGGGAAATGAGGCATCACAGCAGTTTCTTCCCTCTGAGACGGAGGATGGACTGTAACCACTGCTGTTCACTCGTGTACATGATTGGGTTTTATTACCTTCCTGTAATTCCTGATTTCCCCAAGTATTCCACTTGTAATAAACTGTCACTCACCAATATGACTCTTCTAAAAATAATGATTTTTCTCTCTTCTTACAGGATGATTACGTACTTGAAGTGAGGCATTTTCAGTGCCCCAAATGGCCAAATCCAGATAGCCCCATTAGTAAAACTTTTGAACTTATAAGTATCATTAAAGAGGAAGCTGCCAACAGGGATGGGCCTGTGATTGTCCATGACGAGTAAGTTCCTCTCTGCAAATGCTGTCATGCCTGAGCCCTGTCCAGGTGGTCAGATATTTCTGTTTTCTTTGTCCTAACCTATGCTCTGGACCAGTTGTGGTGACTCAGCCAAGGGAGATGATCAGCTTTTTCTAAACAAGTTTAATACAGAGTTTTTGGGTTTTTTTCACTTCTCTTGGAGCTCCTGTTGAAGGCAGAAGATGGGTACCTGATCACAAGAATGTGAGAACCCTGTGTGTGATGGGTCAGTGTTTTGACACTTGAATTTTCACAGGTGCTAACCAGAGAGACAGTTCTATGTTACTGATACAATGGATAGGATTAAAATTGCTATAGTTTTTATTTACCAGGAACAGAAATCCATCCAGTAGATCTTTCCAGGCTCCTGTTATGAACAAATAAAAAAAGCATATGCTGGAATTACAAGTTATACATATATATATTAGATACTAGCTATAACTTGTCAGGTCATTGTAATTCATTGCCAGCCCCTTCCAGAGGATAAAAATAAATGTATAAGCAAACATTAAACTTCCATAAAGTATCCCATTACTAATATCATGAACACTTGCTAATGTTTCAAATTAAACTGTAGTTCTCTCCACGGTAAAGAGAGAGATTTCATTAAAAATTTCCATGTTCCCACTACAAAGTTGTAAAGGCTTTCTGAGTTCCAAATGTGAATGTTTGATGCATCTGAATGGAGTCTTTGTCTCTTCCCTTTGCTTCAAGACATGGAGGAGTGACCGCAGGCACTTTCTGTGCTCTGACAACGCTTATGCACCAATTAGAAAAAGAGAATTCCATGGATGTTTACCAGGTAGCCAAGATGATCAATCTGATGAGGCCAGGAGTCTTTGCTGACATTGTAAGTACAAGAACAGTGAACCAAACTTTTACTGTTAGAGTGCTGCTTACTTCCTTGAGACTGCCAAAATCATTTTATCATGTATCAAAAAAACTCACATATCGACTCATAACATATTACCATGTAGTATTCGAGCTGAATCACAAGTTAATCAGCCCACAATCTATGAAACTGGAATAATAAACAATAAACATTTAAAGTTTATCTTCCAGAAAATTGATGGATAAATTTTTTTTAATTTCATATGTCTCTTTTTGGAAGACTCACCGTAATTCTGAAAAATACCCTCAGTAGAAGCACCAACTAATCTGACTTAACCCCACAAAATGGTTTATCTGGGGTGGGGTTCAAGTTCTGCATAACCTGAGAACAGTCAGAAGACAGATCTCGAAGACTTAAACATTGCAACTGTTTACTTTTTTCTGAAGCCGAACTCAGTTTTGGTACTTGACATGTGGGTAATTCCTGGGGATGTTTATTTTTTGTTTGTTTGTTTTTACTGGGAGTGTGTGTGTGTGTGTGTTCAATTAGCCAACTAGGTACTTTTAAAAAAAGGAAACTTGTACAATAAAGAAAAAGACACAGCACATTTAGAGAGATGAATCTCAATTCTGAAAATGACCTAGAAGATTTTTTTTAATTTAATTTTTTTTTTTAAGATTTTATTTATTTGACAGAGAGAAACACAGCCAGAGAGGGAACACAAGCAGGGGGAGTGAGAGAGGGAGAAGCAGGCTTCCCGCCGAGCAGGCAGCCCCATGCGGGACTCGATCCCAGGTCTCCGGGATCATGACCTGAGCCGAAAGCAGTCGCTTAACCAACTAAGCCACCCAGGTGCCCCGATCTAGAAGATTTTAATAGTGTAGAAACAAGGGACAATAGAGAACTTTGTGCCAATGCCCCAGTGGGAGACCCTTAGGTGGATACAGTAGTCATAGACCCATCTCTAGCTCCCTGGTCTGTGGATGTATAAGGGGGATCTTTAAGACTTCATTCAGTCCAGACCAGTTGGCTAGGAAGCAAGGTAACCCTTGCACACATACACTTTAGAGGAGCACTTATTAAAAGTCATTCAGGCCAGTTGAGTTATATCAAGCTATTCCTATGTAGAATTGTTTTCCAGAGATTAAACTTTCACCTCGTTCATGAATGCATTGAATGATGCACCGATTCACATGTGGACCTAATGAACTTCCACTATGATGTTAGTCACTGGCTCACATTCTCCGAAACTGCTTTTGTCCCCCTCCACCCCCCACCCCCACCCCCAACTTGTCACCTGTAAGAGAACCTTCATTCTTCTATGCCTCTACTCTGAGACCATAGCAGGGCCCACACTCACCTTTGCTGAAAGCAGGGCATAGGACCAGTCAGGCTGGTAGAGTGTAAAGAATACTTGGTAAAAGTGGATCTGGTAAAACAGATTCTGTGTGAGCGCCTGAGCTGGCAGTGCAGTCCTTTCTGGGACCTCTCCATAAACCAACAGAACCAATGGATTTCATCACAGCTGGAGAAAGGAGAATGATCAGGTTATTTGAGTGGCTTACACGTGCCTCATACCAAAGGATTACACGAAAGTTGATAAATCAGTAACAGTAATCTGCCACATCACCTTCTGATTCCATGACATAATGAGTAAGAATGGAGCGCTCACCATTGGCAAAAGCATGTTGGTCAATTTTCTAGGTCAATGGATGTTGGCTACTTGAAAAGCTACATTAAATTTCATCAAAAAGAGGTATTAATGTAGATTGTGCACCTCTGCAGCCTACATCAGACCCCTTAACACAATGCCCTTCCCTGAACAGTGCCAAAGCATAACTGAAAATATTCCTTCTTTTTATGAATGTCCATCTTCACTGAGTTTCTTGTTTATAACCTCACATTCTCTGTCCTCCAGGAGCAGTATCAGTTTCTCTACAAAGCGGTCCTAAGTCTTGTGGGCACGAGGCAGGAAGAGAATCCATCCACCTCTCTGGACAGTAATGGCGCAGCCTTGCCCGATGGAAACATAGCTGAGAGCTTAGAGTCTTTAGTTTAGCACAGAGGAGGTGAGGGGAATCCATACCTGAGCATTGTTTTCCTCTTTCTAAAATTAGACGGGAAAATCACTTCAGTTCTTCTGTTATCTGTTTACTTTCCAATACCTGACAGTAATTTTCATGACATAGGATTCTGCTGCCAAGTCGACATCATTAACAACGTGTGCCTTTCTGCAAAACTTCCAATAATTCACTTATTGTGTTTAAACTAAAATGGTTGAATTTACAGAATTTCTAAGAAAGGAATTGTGGAGATTTTTTCCTATTGATTTTAACAGAAAATTTCAATTTATAGCTATTAGGAAATCCCAACTACAGAAAACATGTTTGTTTTTAGTGTCAAATTTTAGCTGTATTTGTAGCAATCATCAGGTTTGCTAGAAATATAACTTTTTAATATAGTAGAATGTAAATAAAACACTCTGTTCCCTCTGATATTTGATGTTTTAGAACTGCAGTATTCACCTAAAGTAGAAATAATCTGATACTTACTGTAAATACTGCTCTAGTGTCTCCATGGACCAAATTTATATTTATAATTGTAGATTTTTATATTTTACTACTGAGTCAGTTTTCTAGTTCTGTGTAATTGTTTAGTATAATGATGTAATTCATTGTCTGGTCTTACTCTACAAGTCTCCTGATATCCTTTCATGTTATCTTAGTAATTAACTCTGTTTTAGCATGTAACTTTAACTTTCATGGAAAATAGAAATACATCTGTTTTGAAAGAAGATGTTTTTATGAGAATAACACCTTACCCAACATTGTTAAAATGGTTTTTATCCAAGGTATTGCAAAAATAAATATAAATATTGCTATCAATTTGCATTTGTTTGGGGAGTGTTGCGCCGGAGTGTGTGTAGCAGAAAATTGTAGACACTGGTTACCCTTGGATGGTGCAAGTGAAAAAAGGTGGATGGGATTGAGCCGTAGAGAGAGCTGTGGTTCCCAATCTGTGCACCGAGGCATACAGGAAACTCACTGACACTGCACGACCACGATGAGTGACTTACTTGGACCTAACTACTTACCATGTACCAAGAAATGTTGGGAAACTCTGGTTTAGAACCAAGCTGGGACTTAGAATTAGGCAGATTTGCTTGTCAGGGACAAGCTAAGCTGGCTTGGAAGTCAGGTGAATTGACAAAGACCGGGGGCTCTTAAATCCCAGAGTGGAAAGAAGGTAAGATGCCCTACGTTAAGACGAACTGTCAGGACCCAAGGGCTGTGGGGAGCTGAAGTACAGGAAAACAATCAGCCTGGATGACAGGCCAACTCGGAGGCTAGGGGAAGTCCCCCTGCCTCAGCTGGGAGTGTTGTATAGCACCGCCTGATGAGGAGGGCACTCGGCCCCAAGAATGCCCAGAGCAAGAGGTCAGGACAAGTTTCCTTTAAACTTGTGGCTCTCAGATTTGGTTCCTAGACTAGCAGTAACAGCAAAACCTGGGAACTCATGAGAAATGCAAATCCTAGATTCCCATCCCAGACCTACCATATTAGCAACCCTGAGGTTGAAGGTCAAAAATCTAATGCATGCTCAAGTTCAGGAACCACTGCTCTATAGCAACAATCCAGGGAGCCTCCAGTTTCCTTAAGCACTATCAGGAAATAGTCACCAAATCCTTCAAATTAATTAACTTTCCTTTTAAAGCAATAGTCATGAAGAGAAGTAAAACAAAGGAAAGGAAAAAGCTCAACAAATAGGAGAGTGTCACAAATCACACGATGTTGGTAAGCACGGCTTTACCAGGCATAAGAAAAAAAAAATGGGCAGCTTTCTCACCTTCCCTGGGAAGAAAGCCACAAAGTTAATTTTGACTTCTTGGTTGCTTTTCTAACCTTATTTCCTAGTCCTTTTGTTTTTATTCTTTCCCTTATAAGCCACAATGTTTAATCATAAGCTGATCTGAACCAGGAGTACATGTCACCTTAATTATTTTATCTGTTTTTCCCCAAGCCTTTGTCCCGAGAACAAACACCCTTTGGGGGAATATGAAATATTTTTTTACCTTCATGATTATTTATCAATGAGATGCCTTGTAGAATCTCTTCCAAAGGAAAGTAATTATGCAATTAACATGTATAAGAAGTCAACATTTTATAGACAAATTCTAATTAATATACCAGAACTATAAGGTCCATCATACTTGCAGTGTGATACTCCCTGTGAATTTACAGCAGCTCCTTCTTCATGTATAATTAATACAAACATTTCATACGTTCATATTCTACTCATTATTCCAGCATAGTATTCTTAATTTTCTTATTTCTGATCTAAAGCTCCCTAATTTATTAGCATATAAAATGCCTTAGACCATTTCTCTAATATTCAGAACTTGGAAAATAAGATCTCTTTATAAGCGGGTCTATTTTTAAATATTTTATCAGAATTGAATTCCACTTGCAAATAGCACACAGAATCAGAAGTACTAATCATTTATTGGATTAAAGTAAACTTTTTAGGGAAAATTGGAAAATCTACATATTTGTCCAAATAAAACACATTTTTTATTATTATCATAAACCATGATTGAATATCATCCACTAACTTGCTAATTGCAAAATAGCATTAGAGGTGCATTAGAGGTCTCCTCTTCATTAGTACAACATTAGTGTGTTAGAGTAGGAGGTATTAAATGTAAGGCCATATAAATGACACATAATACACCAGTTTGAAGAAATTAGATATCCTTGGCATTTTAAATTAGAGTTAGCAAGGTTTTCTTTAATCACTTTTAAAATGAAAAACAAGGTATGAAAGTAGGAGTAAGAAAGGCTGTGGGTGTGAATTGGAAATGTCTCATCATGTACACAACAGTAAGTTCTGCTCAGTCCATCCATGGTGACACATTCTTAGCAGGCAACAAGAGACACAGACTGACCTTTGAAAAACTTTTCAAATATGCTAACTTTCAATACTTTCCTCTGCAGCTTTGGGTGTGCCATTCAGCCTATCTCAGATTCTTACAATCTTGCTTCAGCCCTAGAGGAGTCACCTCAGTTCTGCATCAAACAGAGAGAAATGAACAGATGCAAGACATTTCTTCCTTGTTGCTCCCTTGTCTCATGAAGCCACGTACCCAAAACTATAGCATTAAGGTTCCTAATGAAGAAAAGTCCTCAGAAAAGTCTTTCATGGCACATTTACTTCAACTAAATGTTTTAATGGACTCCAAGTTAAACTTGCCTTTCTTGGACATTTTAGAGAGTAAATAAGAAAGCTTCCACCTTTTGTCATTATAGTATGTCCAAGCTCATGGGGATACGTAAAAAGAGTCAAAGAACCAGTTACAGAAAACATGAAATAGTTAGAAAATAATTAGGGCCAGTGAGGAAACATTGATAATTGGGGTCATTACTATGTATTTGCTGAATCCACCCACATGCCACTCTCCTTCTAGGGTGCCTTCCTGTGGCAGATGGCCCTTCTCCAAAGTTAGCTCAACAGTATCTTTGAAACTCATCCCATTGAACAGTGGGGGTCTGTGGTCCCTCCCTGTGAATCTGTGTGGGGACAGTGACACTTATGCGGCTTCTGAGGCTAAGTCATAAAAGGCAATGCAGCTGTGCCTAGTTTGTTTGGGTTGTTCGCTCTCAGAACAGCGCCACCATGCTGTGACAAAACCCGCACATGGGAAGACCCACATGGAAGGAAACCAAGGTGCTGGCCTTCTGCGCCAGCTGGGCTTCCAGCGGATGGCTAGAACGACCCTGGCAGCTAGGGATCCCCGAGCTCCCGGTTAACACACCCCAGGCGAGGCTGTGTAGAGCAGAGAGAGCTGTTCCCCTGACTCATGCCCAAGCCACAAGTCGATGAACAAAATAAATGACTGCTATTTTATGCCAGTACATTTTAGGGTCATTTGTTACACGGTGATAGTAGTTATAACACTGTGTGTGTGTGTGTGTGTGTGTGTGTGTGTGTGTGTGTGTGTGTCTGTGTTTAGTACTGACCTATTTACAAGCCTGGTGGTAAGGTGTGGTAGCAGTGGAGCTGTAGATAAGGGAAGGTTGTTACTGGCTCTGCTTGGATATAAAGCAGTTTGGGGTTATTTGGAACACTTCTTACACTTCAAAACCAAAAAAGCTATAAACTACAGTCTTTTTTTTTTAATATTTTATTTATTTGACAGAGAGAAACACATCCAGAGAGGGGACACAAGCAGGGGGAGTGAGAGAGGGAGAAGCAGGCTTCCCGCCGAGCAGGGAGCCCGATGTGGGACTCGATCCCGGGTCTCCGGGATCATGACCTGAGCCGAAGGCAGTCGCTCAACCAACTGAGCCACCCAGGTGCCCCTGAAAGAACTACTTTTGGGGGAAATTCCTAGAGTGGCTCCCACTGAGAAACACTAGTTTACAAACTCTCAAATCAACACTGAATTTAGGAAGTGAGGGAGATATCCTGACAGAGATATTAGTAGGTAGTTGTATACGTACTTGGAAGCTCAGATGAGAAAGCTGGGGATTCCTTAGAGACGGTGATATTCAAAGCCATACATCAGAGTGGGATGCTTACATCCAGAGAGAACATACAGAGGGAAAGAAAAAGAGAGGCTGGGAAAGAACTCTGAAGAATGTCAACCTTTAACAAAAGGACAGACGGGTAGGACCCTGAAAAGGACACTATCTTCATTAAGCATTTTACATATTGAACCATTTGCATAATGGTTGCATAATTCAGCCAATATTAAATTTCAAATCTCATAGAACAGAAACTAAATGGAACCACTTTGTGCCAGTCAAAATTTTCAGTTTTTTGAAACATTACAATATTTTAGTGATCTGTGTACCTCATCTCTTCTCCCACTCTTCTGTTTTAGTCTATTCCAGTTTCTTTCCTCTATCAATTCCCATTGAATTTCTACCTCCTTTTAAGTATTTCCCTCAATTTAAGAAGAAAGAAAAAACTCCTTTGTCAACAGTTTGCTAATAAGACAAGCATGGTTTTTCTTTATTGGAGTTATTGCGTTCTGATCAAGTAGGCGGGCTTGTTTCGCCCTGTGCCAGCTTCACCAAGAACCTGGCTTAGAAGAAATGAACTTCAAAATGAATTGAAGCCAAGTGCTGAGCTGCTGCATTAGTTGTGCCTGGCAAGAGCCCAGAATCATCTTCAATCAAACAAAGAGAGGAGCAGTATCAGTGAAGCTGCATCAGGCTGGGAGGCTGGCAGTGGGATTCGCCGGGTTGATGCAGGGATGTACTATACTTTATCAGCAGAACACTGGAACATACCAGAAACCTGCTATTTTATTAAACCAGTAACTTAGAGGGTCAGAACCTGTTAACCTTCCAAGTTAGGGCTCAACACTATGTTTCCTAATTCTTGCTAATTAGTAAAAATTAAAAATGAGTGTTAGGACTAAAACAAAGTTGGAAAAAGGAAGTTAGTAGATTAGCTGTTAGTGACTTACAAGTATTGCTCTAAAACAGGAAGCTTTTCTCCCTGGATCCTTCCACGGAATTCAAGTCTAGTAAATATAGTTTCACTGCAGACAATCCACAAATGTAAAGCCTTGTAAAGAACGGTGACCCATACAGCACGTAAGGAAGGGTAATACTGGCTACTTGCACGGCTATGCAAGTGGAGCACTGCTTCTCAGGAGGAGGTAACCGCATCATAGGCGTTGAGTATTATGACACGTACGTAAATGATTAATACTGTGAGGGTAGTAAAGTGTTTGTTCTGATACATTATGTTTGACAGTAATTTTTTGACAGATAGAAGTGTCTTGAGAAGAAGTGCCTTTCTCCAGTTCTCAAAAAAGCACCACATGGGCTAGTGGTGGTCCCAATAACCCACCATAAAAGAGGTTTTATAAATTAAAGTGCTTCCCAAATTTTATCAAGTATTTTGAATGATCTCAAATGATCAAATTTCCATAGTAAGTCTTGTCACCTTAGGCAAATCATTTAACTTTGTGAGACACATTTTCTCATGGCCCGACCAGGTGATTATTCTGGCCCTTTCCATTTTACTGATTTAAGATTCTCATTATGGAACAGAAATATCTATAGCTTGTTTGAGCAGCATGGATCTTTGAGGATTCTTCCGAAGGTATCCAAATGATTGAAAAAACATCTCTAAGCTAAAATTTCATTAACTTTAACATAAATGTCAGGCAAAATGTTATTGCAAAAGAGGGAAGTACACTAGCTTTGAACATCTACAAGGTGCCAGGCTTTCCTTCCCATTTGCTCATTCATCTTTATAACCATCCTGCAAGTTACTGTTATCATTTTATGGCAAAAGAAATAGCTCGTATATTATAGAACCATCCAAATTACTCTTTACGAGAAGCTTCTAGTATCTACTTTGTCTAGGACAAGGAAAACTGGACAACATAAATATGGATTCTATATGAAGGAGGCCAAAAGAGATCTGGAAGATGTGAGCATTCAGTCTACTGTAATAGTACAACCCGGGGTTAACAAACTCTTGGCTCAAAGGCCAAGTCTGCCCCATCACTTGTTTTTATAAATAAAGTTTTACTAGAACATAGTCATGCCCACTCGTTTATGTAGTATATGGCCAACTTCCCACAACAAAGACAAAAATGAGCAATTATGGCCCCTGTTGGACTACAAAGCCTAAAATATGTAATAATATCTAGCCCTTTACATAAAGTAAAAGTTTGCTGACACCTGAGCAAGCCATATGCTTGTAATTATAACCTACCCACTCATCCTCAGATCTTAACACCACCACATTGATTTCTGAAAAAAAAAAATTTTTTTTTTAGTTTTTTTATTTATTTGACAGAGAGAGACACAGCGAGAGAGAGAACACAAGCAAGGAGAGTGAGAGAGGGAGAAGCAGGCTTCCCGCTGAGCAGGGAGCCTGATGTGGGGCTCGATCCCGAGACTCTGGGATCAGGACCTGAGCCGAAGGCACATGCTTAACGACTGAGCCACCCAGGCGCCCCTCATTTCTGAAATTTCTGCTAGAAAACTTATTGAGAGTCAATGCAGAATGTGACTACATCTGTCTTTACTCAAGCTTACTGACATTCCTTTTCTGGCACTGACAACAGACTGGCTCTTAATCATATCCCCTTTATCATTCATTGTTATTATGAAGCCCAAACCAGTTAATTAAACTGAGCACTCAACACATTTCCCTCACTCACCTAAAGCGCTAGTTCCCTAGTTCCCACTGCATCTGGGCACTATTCCAGACTGGAGGTAGAATCAATGTGACAGTCATATTCCCCACTTTGTTGAACTCACGGTTGTGGTAAAAAAAAAAAAAAAGTGCCATAACACAAATGCCTTTATTATTAATACTGATCTACTTATTTTTTTTCTGACAGGTAGGACTAGGCCTTAATCAACCCTAGTACTTTTCAAATAGCACCAAATAGCATGTTTTCTCAACTTCCATATACCCCACACGTAATACCTGCTTATTTCAAGGGCCAATTCGTTCCATACCAGGATATGTGTATAGTCCTAGAACGGTAAACAAGGGTTTATTCTACATTTCAAAAGGAATATTTAGTTTATCTTTTCCCCCAAGAAACAAAAAAAATTATTTATAATCATTTTATAGCAACTCGAGATGTAATTCACACCCTATATAATTCACACAAAGTATACAGTTTAGTGATTTTTAGTATATTCACAAAGTTGTGACACCATTACTCAATAGAATCTATAACATTTTTATCACCCTAAAAATAAACACAAACTCATTAGGAATCACTACCACTTTCCCCCAATCCCCCAGCTCTAGGAAGTCACTAATTTTCTCTATATACATATTTGACTATTCTTGACTATTTCACATAAATGAGATCATACCATAATGTGGACTTTTGTGTCTGGCTTTTTTCACTTAGCATAATCTTTTCAAGGTTCCTCCATGTGGTAGCATGTATCAGAACTTCATTTCTCTTTTATTACCAAATAAAATTCCATTGTACGGATATGCCACATTTTGTTTATTCATTTATTCATTGATGGCTTATTTTGATATTTTGCTATTATGAATAATGTTGCCATAAACATTTGCTTACAAGTTTTCGTGTGGATGTATGTTTTCATTTTTCTTGGGTATGTACCTAAGAGTAGAATTGCTGGCTCATACAGTAACTCTATGTTTAACTTTTTGAGGAAACTTCCAAACCAGCTTCCCAAGTGGCTGCATAATTTCCACATTTCAACCAGCAGTTTATGAGTTCCAATTTCTCCACATCCCCACAAACATTTTCTATTATCATTTTCATTATAACTATCCTGATGAATATGAAGTGGTATCTATTATACATTTGATTTGCATTTCTCTGGTAGCTAATGGTGCTGAGTATCTTTTCATGTGCTTATTAGTTTTGTATATCTTCTTTAGAGATGTTAATTCATATTCCTAGTCTATTTTTTAAATTGGGCTCTTTGTCTACTTATTGAGCTATAGGAGTCCTTTGTGCAGTTCCTCCCTTATCTGATTCATGATTTGCAAAAATTTTCTCTCATTCTATAGGTCATCTTTTTGCATTCTTGATTGTATCCTTGGAAGCACAAAAGTTTTTAATTCTGATAATGTCCAATTTATTTATTTATTTTTCCTTTTGTTGCTTGTGCTTTGGGTTTCAATTATTTATTTAAGAAACCACTGCCTAGGGGCGCCTGGGTAGCTCAGTTGGTTAAGTGACTGCCTTCGGCTCAGGTCATGATCCTGGAGACCCGGGATCGAGTCCCACATTGGGCTTCCTGCTATGCGGGAAGCCTGCTTCTCCCTCTCCCACTCCCCCTGCTTGTGTTCCCTCTCTGGCTGTGTTTCTCTCTGTCAAATAAATAAAATCTTTAAAAAAAAAAAAAAACAAAAAACAACCACTGCCTACCCCAAGGGCATGAAGACTTACATCTATGATTTCTTCTAAAAGTTTTATAGTGTTTGCTCTTATATTTAGGTCTTTGGTCCATTCTGATTTCGTGTCTATATATGCTGTGAGCAAGGGGTCCAACTTCATTCTTTTGCATTTGGATAGCATGTAGATATTCAGTTGTTCTAGCATCATTTGATGAAAAGACTATTTTCCTCTACTGAATTGTCTTAGCACCCTTTTCAAAAACCAATTGACATAAATATGAGGATTTTTTCTGGATTCACAATCTATTCCTATTTTTTTCATGGTATTATAAATTGAATTGTTTTTTCCCCCAGTATCATTTTTGTTTCTTACTGATATCATAAACATAACCAACTTTGCATACTACTCTTGTGTCCTGCAACTTTGTTGAACTCACATATTAGTTCTAATGTTTTCTTAAAATAGTCTTCAGGATTTTCTCTTTATGAGATCATACCATCTGCAAACAGAGATACTTTTACTTCCTCCTTCCAAATCTGGATGTGTTGTATTTCATCTTCTTGCCTAATTACCCTGGCTAGACCCTCTGGTACAAGTTGAGTAGAAGTGCCAAGAGCATCATTTTCTTGTTTCTGATTTCAAGGGGAAATCTTTCAGTCTTTCATCCTTAAGTATGATGCTGGCTATGGGTTTTTCATAGATGTTCTTTATCAGGTTGCAAAGGTTCCCTTCAATTCCTAGTTTGTTGAGTCTTTTTTATTATGACAGGGTGTTAAATTTTGTTAAATGCTTTTTCTGTCCTTAATGAGGTGATCATGTGGACTTTGAATTAATCTTATCTATTTCCTTTTCCAAACACGTGAGAGAAAACTATAAAAAATGTCATTTACTAGATAAATCATAATTTTACCAAAAAGCCATAAAACAGAATTATTGCAAAGGTTTATAGATAGGTAATATAAGAATATCTAACTGAATCAATATGAACAATACAAACATATAGCTGTGTGAAAAATTTTTTTCTTACTAAAAAGATAAAAGTTTATCTGCTGATCATAGGAAAATATCTTCTTATAAGAAAAAGGCTGCACAATAAATTAACATATAGCACAATCATCACTTTTGCATACACATGAAAAAAATACATGTAGAATTACTGAAATTCTCTGGTAATTACTGGCATCTCCTGCTCCAAATGTTTTCATATTAAAATAGAGATTTCTATTTTTAAAAAACATCATTGCATTGACTGACTCAAAAAATATCATGCTTTGTATTTCAAGGTAGCACATTAGCAAGCAGGTCTGTTGCACAAATGTTCAGAGCTATGTTGCCTGGGAAGATAAAAACAAGACGTAATTCTCAATTACTGTTTGATTGTGCTCTGTGTTGTATATACAATGCCTTCTGCTTTAATTCGTTCCAATACTGGTCCATAGATGTCCTTTGAAAAGGGCCCCATCAGGCCTTTAGCTTTAATTTCACCTAGAAGAAAATAAATTTGTAGTTATCACTTTAAAGGTATTATTAAGGTTAATTTCAACACCAAGAGTCTTCATACTATAAACAGGAAAAGGCATTAACTTAACTGTAGACTGAAAGCAGAGCTGGACTTAGGGGTAGTATCAGAATTTAAACATTTAACTGCATTAACTATTGCCAAAATGATCAGAAATCAAGTGTAGAAAGAAAATAAAGTAAACCTAACTGATCTGCTTTATTTCCTGATGCTTTTTTTAAAAAAAAGCGTAACATCAACAGAATGAATTAAAACCAATCTGATTATCTGGGCACAGGCTCTGTCAAGATAACCGAAATAGAGGCACCTGAGCAGCTCAGCCATTAGCGTCTGCATTCAGCTCGGTTCGTGATCACTTGAGTCCCGGGATCAAGCCCTATATCAGGTTCCTTACTCTGTGGAAAGCCTGCTTCTCCTTCTCTCACTCCCCTTGCTTGTGTTCTCTCTCTAGTTGTGTTTCTCTTTGTCAAACAAATAAATAAGATCTTAAAAAGAAAAAAAGAAAGATGACTGGAACAGAAAGTCTAAGTACTCTCCTTAAAATCCATGATGACCTCACCCTTCACCTCTTCACTCTGGTTCCTCAATAACTAAGTAGGTCATTTAATTTGATATTAGCTGATATGCTATTGCAGATATATTTTTCAGTATTTCATATTTATTTATATATTTTAAAGATTTTATTTATTTATTTGACAGAGAGAAACACAGCTAGAGAGGAAACACAAGCAGAAGGAATGAAAGAAGGAGAAGCAAGCCTCCTGCTGAGTAGGGAGCCCGATAGGAGGCTCGATCCCAGGACTCCAGGATCATGACCTGAGCTGAAAGCAGACACTTAATGACTAAGCCACCCAGGCGCTCCTAGTATTTCACATTTAGATGCCTGATGTTTGTTACTCCCCTCACACACTCACAATGGCCAAATGAAGGGTTATACTTAGAGGTAATGCTTACTGAATGTATAGATGATCTTAAGGGGAGAGAGAAGAGTTGAAATTTGAATTCATTTAGTTCAAAATATTTACTGAGTGCTTAGAATATACTGAGAAATGAAGATTAATAAAACATGGTTCAGGGAGCCTGGGTGGCTTAGTGGGTTAAAGCCTCAGCTTCTGGCTCAGGTCATGATCTCAGGGTCCTGGGATTGAGGCCCACATCAGGCTCTCTGCTCGGGGGGGGGGCGGCGCTGCTTCCTCCTCTCTCTCTGCCTACTTGTGATCTCTGTCAAATAAATAAAATCTTAAAAAAAAAAAAGGTCTATATTTTTGGGGATCTGGAAGTAAATACCTTCTGCTCTTTCAGTATTAGCACCCCTAAAATATGAAAAATGAAGGGAAGAAAGGAAGAGTTAACATTGCCTGGGGCGCTGTGTATGTTGTAGGAGTTTTATGTATTATTTCAATTCAGCATCACAAAAAAACCCACAAAACTGAATTAGGACGATAATCCCCATTTTAAAGATGAGGGAGCTCTAGCTCAGGTATGCTGAGTAACTTGTACCCCTTCACTGTTATCTTGTGATTGAACTGGGCCAAATATAGGTATAACTCTAAACCCCATGACTTTTACTCAGCATAAGGTGATCTCCCAGTCAGTACTTAGAACTTCTGAGACAGCTCACTTTTAGTGAACACCAGTATCATACTCAAGAGTAATTATTTGATATCCAGGCTCTGAATGACTTGGAGATGATATGGACACAGATTAAGATCTCCAAAAAAGAACTTACCATCAAGCAACATCTTGGCTGCCATAGCAGTGGGTAACCCCACAGTTTTAGCCATGGCTGAAAAGCCATTGATGTCCCCATAAACCACAAGATCAATAATTTTATTTTCCAAATGTCCAGAAGGATGTCTGATTCCAAAACTGTCTCTCATCACAATCATATCTTTCTCTCCAGGGCCTTAAAATAAATAAACAGACATTCTTATATGTTATTATCATTACAACCCCAATACTGCAATTCATCTGCTCCTACCCTTTTGTTCTCACAAGCTTCTCCTCCTGTTTATATGTGGTCCTTTGACAATTATCCATAATGCTCTTTAGTCAAAAGGCCAAGAGAAGAACCCAAAAAATGATAATTCTGGCCACGTTTCTTTGTCCAGGTTGGTATCACTAATCACCTGGCTACAGACATGAAGGTACCCACTCTTCCCCCCAAAATGTTCCTTTAGCATTTCTCTAATGCACTAAAAGTAAAACTAATAATCTGTTCCTTTCTTATATTCACCAAGTTCATTCCTATTTGATAGTTCTCTTATTCTTCCCTCTAGAAAAATGGCCCAAGTGCTCTTTCCCTCCTAGCAAACTTCCCTATCCCTACTGCTTGGCTCCAGCCCTCCACTCATATTCACTAGTCGTGCTGACTGCTTAGGATGCTGCTTCTGGGAATGTGTAGCTAATACCCCATGGCCTACCATAGGAGAGTTTCCTGGCCAAATGCTTGGAGAGGGCATCCACCACTGATTCTGCTTGAGGGACTTGTTCATCCCCAAGTAAGCCCAACCTGAGAAGCACAAGAGTTGGTTGTGTTAGGTCAAGTCCCACACATAATCCCACTTGGGAAGAAGAACGGAACTCTGGATTTTTATCTTAAAAGGGAAGAATCACAAGATGACAGTCCAAGTTATAGGACTCTCCTACATTGTAAATAACAATAATAATGTTTTAATCTTTAGAATCATCCGACTCCCAAGGTAGTGCTCCCTGGAGCCAAATTGACACACTGTAAGTCCACACTGCTACAAAACTTCTTATGAGATTACTTTACAAGTTAGTTCTCCCACATTAAGGAGGCCAGCATAATGTGTGATAGCTGTGTGAGTGAACATTTTAAAGTAGTTGCAGAAGACTAGGAAAATCTATGGGAGAGAAAAAAAAATCCCATCTTACTTGGGAACTGAGTAGTAAAGTGCATTTCCCAAGTTATAATTGCCATTGAAGTTCTCTCTTTATCAACTTGTTATTTCCACATGAACACAGCACATAGCAATCTCTCTACAACAAGCCAACATTATAGCAGCAAATTAATCAAAGACAATGTAAAATGTCTGGTTCTATCTTGACCCCCTTTTGACTAGAAAGGACTAGAAAAATCATTGATATTTGTATTGATATTGAAGGAATTCAGTATTCTGCTCTCTAAGTTGACTCGTGGTTACCTACCACTCAGCAGCCTCCAGCTGGGTATTGTCTCTTCCTAGTTTCTCAAAGACAGCTTCCTTGAGCACATCATGCTTGGAGGAGGGTGAAATCCCAACCAGATCACAAAGGAGTTCTTTCTGGTCATAAAAATAAAGGTAAAATTCTAAGTTCCTAATAAATAATCAGTTGAGAAATATCCTATTAAGACATCTGATCACAAATGCACCTTAAACTTTAAATTAGAAATGACTAGAAACAGTAAACTGTAATATCGCACATACATACGCACACGTCTACATACTCACCCATCAATAAATGATATTCCAAAACAACACTCCAGAAATAAAAATAGGTCATAACATGAAATCAATACTAAACAGATGGCATCATATTTACCATCACATCCTCTCCATTACTTGTTCACCCATTCTCCCTCACTCGCCAGTAGTCCATTTTGACCAGGATCAAGTAGAAGCGGTCATTGCTATAGTTGCCAAGAGCAACCAGAGTTCTTTTGTAGGTTCAAGAGATTAGAAAGACCTTGCAGATAATAAAATCTCAAAGCATTAACACTCAAGCAACGGTCATAGCTTTTTCTACTCTATAACTAAGATTTTTTCCAGGATTTCAAGGGGAAAAGTTATGCTCTCGATTAAGGAAAAACAAACTGGTTCACAGGCCAAATTTGGCTTACCACCTGGTTTTGGAAAAAAAAAAAAATTATTATAAGATAGCCTCTGGCTTAGATAAACCCTAACACCTTCTTCATTTCTAAAGAACAGCAAACAACATGTAATTCTGGAGTCACTCACCCACGTGAGAGGATTGGCCTCGGGATGAAGGGCAGGAAATGCATCTCTGTTTATAAGACCCAGTTTTACGAATCCATTCAAAGCTTTGGCATACCCCTATAACAAGAATTATTAAGTAGAATATGAAATTTTTCCCTTCAAAGAAAAAAAATTTTGAAGTTTTTTTGAGAAGAGGGACCTGTCTTTATAACGCGTGTAGAAGACAGGCTGAAAACAGTCATATGACTTGTTTGTATGGATGCAAACATCTCAGGTCCAGACCAGAATTAATAGTGTGACAGAAATTCTGCTGCTTTACATAACAGACCTTCAAAGACTGGGGTCTTTACTTCTGTTTCTGGGTAACATGGGAGGAGTACTTCTGGCAGCAGAAGGGCAAATGTCCTCATGTATTAGGTACTTCCAATTCAGCAGACTAGTATTTAATAGAACAGTTCCCTCTCTTATAATGGAAGAAGGAGCTTTTAAGAATATTATACTCCCCCAGATAACCCCTGCTGCTGATTAGCAGCCACTATCCTAACGCACAGAAGGAGCAAGAAGAGAGGCAGAAATCAGAGAGCTTCTTCTGAAATCACACAAATGTTGGGAAGGGGAGTCAAGGAGAAGGAGCTGGGAAAGACCCCACAGGCGTTGACAGCAACCTGTGTCTGCTAGGACACGCAGATGACAGGCTGGTGAAGGAGAGTAAGCAAGGCCTCTGTCACACTCAGATGATAGTGTTTCATCTCTAATACTGGAAAGAATATCTGGGTTACTGAAAGTTTGTTGGCATTGCCCAAATGCCTCATAGATATGTACACTACAACATCTTCCACTTTCTGGGCTTCTGTAGGAATGGCTGTTATCCACAAACACCCCTGAGAGCTTTAATGAATTCCTGAAGTTCTTAAAATGTTCTATTCCTCGGTCTACATGTTTGGCAAGAGATTACATCTAAAGCTATCAGAAAATCCTAATTCCTGGGGTGCCTGGGTGGCCCAAGTTGGTTGACCACCCAACTCTTGATCTCAGCTGAGGTCTTGATCTCAGGGTTGTGAGTTCAAGCTCCATGTTGGGCTCCACAATGGGGAGGGAGCCTACTTAAAAAAAAAAAAAAATGGAAGAAAGAAAATCCAAATTCCTGAACCCCATCAAAAATGCAACTACTTGTATATTCTCAGAACAGAATGAAGAAATAAGCCAGCACTGAGGATGTAATGGCTTCAGTTCAGACTAGAGTTTCTGCTGTGCCTAGAGGCTTATGAACATCCATGGTTCTCAGATCACTTCTGGTTGTCTTCACCGTCATCCTCTTTGATTCCTGGATCATGAGGACATCACAGTCACAGGAATAGAGGCACCTGCCCTCCAGGAGCTTACAATCCTTTTCAGGAGACAACAACAACAACAAAAAAATATATATATATATAAACCTAACTAAAAGTGCTGCTCAGTGCCAATAAATGAAATAAAAGCTCTATAGAGTTAAGAACTATAGGGGCACCTGGGTGGCTCAGTTGGTTAAGCGACAGCCTTCAGCTCAGGTCATGGTCCTGGAGACCGGGGATCGAGTCCCACATCGGGCTTCCTGCTCGGCGGGAAGCGTGCTTCTCCCTCTCTCACTCCCCCTGCTTGTGTTCCCTCTCTGGCTGTGTTCCTGTCAAATAAATAAAATCTTTAAAAAAAAAAAAAAAGAGTTAAGAACTGTAGTGGCTTTCCCTCTTTAAGAATAAACAGGAGTTGGGGTGCTTGGGTGGCTCAGTCTGTTTAGCATCTGACTCTTGATTTGGGCTCACGTCATGGTGAGGCTCTATGCTTGGGTAGGGGGCAGTCTGCTTGATTCTCCCTCTCCCTTGCCCTTCTCCCTCCTCTCTCTAAAATAAATAAAAATTAACCTAAAAAAAAAATAAAATAAAGAGGAGTTGACATGGAGAAACAAGGCAAATCAGAAGCCAGACTTCATGTACCAACATTGTGGAAATAACCTCTGCTCCTACGTGAATTTTGTGCATACAGGAATAACGCCAGCAGTGTTCACCAATTGCTGATGGCCAACCCATGCAGGGAAGAGGGACAGGGAAAGTTCCTGATGAGGGAGCTGTGATCTTAAATAACATGATACCGAAAGCCTCACAAGAGCAAAGTCCTGAAGGAGCCGAATGAGAGTGTGATGATATCTCGGAGAAAAGGTTCTGGGTCAGAGCAACAGCCAGTGAAGAGAGCAAGGAGAAAGCATGCACAAGAACAAAAGGGTTATGACTGATGGGCCTGTGTGTCCTCCATTTCCCACACAAAAAGATCATTAGTGAATGCTGGATAACACACATATGACACATTCCCTCTCTGTCCTCATCAGGAAATCTCACAGAGCATCAAGATCTAAAATCAGACCTCTGATTTTTAGAGAGATAGTATGCTAGGGATGCTGCTTGGAGTCAGTAGAAAAGTGTCTCCCTCATAATTCACATCTACCCCGAACCTCAGAGTATGACCTTACTGGGATATTTGCAAATATAATTAGTTAAGGATCTTGATATGAAACCAATCTATATTTAAGGTGGACTCTAAATCCAATGACTGGTGTCCTTAAAAGAAGAGAAGGGGACACAGTGACACACAGAGAAGGAGGTGATATGAAGACAGAGGCAGAGACTGGACCAATATGCCAAGTGAAAGAACACCAAGAATTGCAGGCAGTCACCAGAAGTAGAGGAAAGAGACATGGAACAGTTTCTTCCACTAAACTTCCAGAAAAAAACCAGCCTGCCCACACTCTGATTTCAGACCTCTGACCTTGAGAATGGTGAGAGATTCAATTTCTGTTGTTGTAAGCTCCGTGGTTTGCAGTAATTTGTTAAAATAGCCCTAGGAAACTATTACAATGATTGTCTTAATCTGGTCATACTTGTCACTACTCCTTTGTGATTAATCCTTAAGTGCATGGTGGACATTTGTATTTATGCTCCAAGAATCTACACCCCCTTTTGTGGTAAAAACATTTTAGATTTGCTCTGGGGAAAATGATGCTGACTGCATCTTCAGCTTTAGGGACGTGAAACAAAAGTCAAAAGCCGATTGGCATGTTTTATCCCACTGACCTTCGGGGCTAAGAGACAAAGATGGTATTTTTAGCCATACTTTTTCATTCTCACGGGATCTGAACCAAAGAGGCTAGGGACGCTGCCACCACCGTGCACGTGCCACGAAGTAGAGCCTAGGACTGCAGTCAGCACTCAAAGGAAGAGATGAGAGGCGATGAGGTCACCTGACCTCTCACTACAACTGAAGGTGACCCTTCACCTGTAATCCCCCCAAACCCAGCTCAATTCCTCATTAGTCAAAAGTTCCCTTTTGGCTCAAGCCATCTTGAGTTGTCTCCTAAAACTTTCGTTCAAAGGAGTTCTCAGAAAACAAACTCTAACCTAATTTATTATCTAAATTATTTTGATTACCAAGATAAATTAAGCATACACATCACTTACATCAAAACAGGAAACATGTCTCATCTCAAATACAGCTGCTTACCTTATATCTCAGTGTCCCCCGCAGCAAAGTGTGAGCAGATGGAATGCCATAAATCTCAGCATATTTTGTACTGTCTCTGTTAGGATAGCCTTCCAAATTTAACCCTGGGAAATAATCCATGGGAGTAACTGCATCAAGAAAGGAGATGCCCCCTGCAACATTCACAACCTGAAGAACATTGAAAAGGCACAACAGGGTTACAACATTGTGCTCCCCTGGGGACTTACCTGCATTATTTGGATAAAAAAAAGAAAACATTTTAAAAGAAAGCAACAGAGGATTTGAGGGGGAAAAAATGTGACGAAACTACTGTAATTGACATCCCATACTCAAGCTATTTCACAAACAATTCAAAGGCCATGATTCTCCCAAGCTTTAAAATCTGACTTAAGTCTGGATAAGATGGCACTGAATTATGTCCCATTAAAGGTTTGCATTTAAATAAACAGTAAGCTAAAAGACACAGACACTCATTTAAATGGCTGTGCTCAGATCACGGTGGCAAGATCCTCACTTCATTCTTCATCTACATGGCCCTTTGAATGCTGCCTATCAGGCACCAGTCTTGTACATTTCTGTCATAGCTAGCATTAACAGGGCACCTATCACGTATGTGCCGGGATCACACTCATTGTGGAGGACAGAGTGATGAAGCTGCGATCTCTGTCTTCCTTCCTTCATTCACTGAACATTTACTGAATGTCCGCCAAGTACCAGGAACTGTGCTGGAGCAAGCACGAGGAGCTCACAACCTGGACTAGTCAATGTACAGGTGCACGCTGGGAACGGGGAGTGGGAGAGATATCCCCTTACAAGAAAGACAGCGCGAACACATGGTGAAATTCAGAGAAGTGCTACCCCTGGTCTTACTGCTGGTGAGAAGTCAAGTCAATTCCCAAGCTTTTCTGATTTCTCAGTAATCCTCTGATCCACTCCCTCCCAGACCACACACTCAAAAGGCACCGATGCATGTTTTTCCCTTTGAGTTCGATGAAAGGACTAAATTGTTCTGGTGTGCGAGGTTTACAAGATGATAAAAAAAATCCTGGTGTGATCAAATCAGGGCTGAGAATCTGGGGGCTGCTGGTAGAACTGAGAATCTGGGGCATCCCTCCTGCACCACTGGAAACAGCTTCTGACCACACACAGCTGCACAGAACCACCCAAAGGAATCTTCTGCTAAACCTAATGAGCACTGGAGTTTATTTGTAGATGCAGTCTGCATGTGCCTTGTTCTGAGAGAGAAAAAGGAAATGTCTATGAAGGTAGCTGAAGGCCCAGGAGTCAGGCCCAGGGGCATATCTTCAGGTAAAGGCTTAGGTTTGCAGAGCACCTAGCACCACTATGATTCCAGGAGGGAGAAGCTGAAGGATGCGAGGAGGGCTCCTCATTTAACTTTCTTAGGAAACTCTGCAGGACCGCACAGTGAACATTTCCAGAGAGACCATTTCTGCTCTATTGCTTTCACACTACACTCTTCTATTAGAATAGTAAAACTTTTAAAAAGAGCTAGTAAGAAGGCAAACATTAACTTTTAGGGTCTCCACAAATCTTCTAGAACTCATGGCAATTCTAAAGTTTGCTTGTTTGTTTTCTACTTATTTGAAGGTAAGGAAAATGTTTTAAAGAAAAATTCAGTAGAGACTACTATACTCCAGCACCTTACTAATCAGAAATAAATTGGCTGGTTTATAAGTTTATCATGAGATCTTTGGAAGCGAGATATTAGGTGAACAGTGATGATTCACCTAGAGATTGACAGCTGACAAAAATGATTTGCTCCCCAAATTACTGGGTAATCACTGTCATTCGACATTAATACAGAGTTCAACGGTAGGTCGTGGGGTTCATGAGTAAGCCCTATCCTGTTTAATATTTTATTAATGGTCGGAAAGAAGACAGACATATTTATTTGGCAGACAACTGCAGTTTTTTCTGACTGAACAGCACTCACTCCCAACACCCTACGCCAGCAGAAACAGTGGCCCATTCCCCACTGCGGCCACCGGCTGCTCTGCGTCACGCTCTTCCAACACCCACACCCGCCCACCTCCCAAACACTGACTGACAAAAGCTTCATTGCTAAACTGACAAAACATTTCAATACAGGAAATATAGGACTCGTTGTGCTGGGCGCCTTATATACATTACCTTTAGTTCTCACAAACCCATTTTTCAGAAGCGGAAACTGAGAGTCACCCAAGGGCAGATGTGAACCCGGGTCTGACTCCAATGTCCGTGTTCTTCCTACCATACTGTCCCTGTAACTGTGCTTACTTGTGGATCAGTATTTTAAGAAGGCTCTTCACTGACCAGGTGTGGCATTCCACACTCTGACGCCAGTGATACACCCACAAACTGCATTCAAAATGCACTGCGGGCAAAGGAAAGCAGCGGCTCTTCCGACGAAGGAGGGCTGGGTGCTACAGGCTGGTTAGGGGCAGGCAATGGGAAGAAAGCTACAAAACCTATCTCAAGCAAGCACGATATTTGTTTTACGGTGAGTCGCCTGGGAGAGGAGGCTGAGGGAGATGGCGGGGAAGCTCCACCACGTCACTCCTCGGGGCCACCAATGTCCCACCACCCTCGAAGAAAAGAACTAAAATATGTGGGAAGAAATCATAGTTGCTAGAAATACTATTCGAAGTTAGAAGTTAAAAATGGTGCCAGTGACTGAAAATTCCTACAAGGATGTGGGACAATAGCTACATGCTAGTTCTTGGCCATTTTCTGAGTTGCTGGAAAAGTTTAAGCCTTCAACTTTAAGTAGAAGCCAGAGAGGTCACCTGACCCTCCATCTTGATTCCCTGAATTATACCAGGCCTGCTCCGTGGTGGGGGTGATGGCGGCAGAGGGGATGAAGGGACAAGAATACAAGAGAAGCTTTAAGAAGTTTAACAATCTGGGTTGGGAGACAGACAGATGCACTTGAATTACTGAGCGAGTAATACAGCATCTGGAAGCTTCTTACACACAGACAAAGTGTGGGAGTCTGGACAAAAAGAATAGTGAATGGGGCTGCAATGGTCAGGAAAAGCTGCATCCACAAGAGGAAACTTGAGTGGGACCTTGAAAAAGTATCATTTTAGCAAAGAAAAGAAAAGTACTGTGTTTTCTCTCAGCCTCCTCCACAGTGTCAGGAAGATGCAAAAAGCTTTCCTTTTTTACAAAAGGAGTTGGGGATCCAAGGGAAAAACTTCAAATTCAATATACACAACTTCTGCTGCCTGAAAATAACCTCTTGCTTTCCTGAGCACTCACCGGCATTGATTTCTTTATGTAGCTGATTTTTGCTGGGGACTTTATGCCCTGCCTAAGAACCTGCTGTAGGCAGGTGGCCATCTATTTGGCCCCAGTGAGCCCCACTGCAAGCACCCTACGCGGCTGGTCTGATTCTACTTATCTTCAGACAAGGAGCCCGAAGCTCCGATTCACAGAAGGTCCTAGGGCCGCCCCGCTGGTCACGGCACAGTTACGGCTCAGAGCCAGGCCACGACACCAGAGCCCGTGCTCCTTCTTGCGCACAGGCTGCACTGTGCCGACTCTTCCGTGCTTATCTCCTTCTCGTTATATGGCTTCCTGAACATAAGCATTTGCCCAATGGAAGCAAGAATTTTCCTGCATTCACATGTTAGTGTACACCGAACATGGGCCGTCTCTTTTTCGGGACAGCAGGAGGTGGAAGGAGCTGCTACCTCTGACAGGATGCGCTTTGCAGAACATCAAGACTATTTCGGTCCAAACCTTCATGATTCTTAGAAATGGAGAACTGGGTAGGGCAGTGGGAGCCACATTACCATCGGGAGGTTAACGCCCAGTGGACCTTTACCATTGCCTGGACTTTGGTGGGGCCGTGAGGGATGTCAGCACCTGGACCAGAACTCAGGGGTCCCGGGTTACATCTGGAAACACATGCATGGCTTTCCAGCATCGAAGCATCCTGTTTGCTAGTGTTTTAAGTGCAGCCTGATAAGGTCTCAGCTCTTCTCAAATTCAGAGGCACATCAGAATCACTTGGGGAGTTTTTGAAGATCCACAAACCCAGGCAAATCAGCATCTTTGGGGATGGGCCCAGTCCTCATTATTTTCTAAACTGCCTGGTGATTCCAATTTGCACCTGAGACTACAATGTATACTCTACGTGCTGTAAGCACAGAAAACAATGTCTGATAAGAATGTTCACTTTGGGGGCGCCTGGGTGGCTCAGTCATTAAGCATCTGCCTTCAGCTCAGGTCATGATCCCAGGGTCCCGGGATCAAGCCCTGCATTGGGCTCCCTGCTCCATGGGAAGCCTGCTTCTCCCTCTCCCCCTGCTTGTGTTCCCTCTCTCACTGTGTGTCTCTGTCAAATAAATAAATAAAATCTTTAAAAAAAAAAGTTCACTTTGTGTCTTGTGAACTTCTTTCAACTTTCCTTTGTACACAAAATACGATTACATTCAGATACAGTGGGAATTTATAACACTGCTGCTTGAATGATCTTTGTAAGACACATAGCTGATCACATCCCTCACCACTCCCTGCAGAGCTAGAGAAAGGTGAGGTGCCCCGAGCATAAAATTTCAAGAGGAGCCTGCAGTCCAGTCATATGTGTTCTTTGGAGGAATCTGTCCTTATGGCTACAGGCGTGAACTAGGAAGGCAAACGAATGTGCTCTGGGTCCCACCTGTGTCACTTGGGTCTCTAGGACTGTGGCTGAGTTAGCTATGCTTCCTACTCAGCCAGGCCACCTGCTAGGGTGGCTGCAACAATCAAATGTGGTCGGCCCTCAACAGTAGGGCGTCAGCATCCCTGCCCAGCTGGCACCTCCTCGGCTGTCCCAGGCCAAGTACATCTCTTTCTTTTCTGCCAACTTTCTTCTCCCCCGTCCCCACCAAGGCCAAATCAGCTGCCCTCTCATCTGTATCCTGTGGCTCTTTAGCTCACTCTAGAACTTCTCCCGTTGGATCTTAGCCATTTAACCCAGTGCTTGTCTTACCTCCCACAAGGCAATCTGGTAAAAGAGAAAACATTCAGGGATTAGTTAGACCTGGGTTTGAATCCCAGCTGAATGACTGTGAGCATTCTATTTGAGGCAGTTTCCTTACTGCAAGATGATGAAAGTAACACTAATTCAAAGGGCTCTTATTCCGGTACATAGCAGCTGGAAAAGAAAGTTAAGTTCCTTTCCCTCACCCATTAAGTCCTCCATTCCAAGAGCCACCCCCATTCCAGCTATGAGTTCTTCGAGGCCAAGAACTTCATTCATTGTGACAAGGCTGAGTGCCCTGAACTCAGCAGGGACTCAGCACCTATTTAGGACTGTTTGTCCTGCTGAAATAAATCACAGCAACTGTATTTATACATGCAGACAAGCTGAGAAGTAAATTTTCAAACTGCAGAAACTTGCAAGAAGGTGAAGAAGAAAGAATGACCAGAGGCTTTGCTGGGAACAGCAAGTAAACCATACTGGCTGGAACAGAGAACAGCCACTGGGAAGCACTGGTGGAGGACAGAATGGAGGACACACAGCACAGCCAGTCTCAAAGGCCTTGGTCTCAGGGAGGAAGAGTTTGGACTTTCTGAGACAGTTACTGCAGGTTTGTATCTAAAGCTTTGTTGATAATCCTTCACCTTTCCGTTGAGCAGATAGGTGGCGGGCTGCATTATGTTCATCAAAACTCCCACTGGACTCCAGCTAAATTTGTATCTCAAAGGATTGTCCGAATGTTCCGGGGCTGGAAGCCCACCGCAGTAGGAAATATAAGATTCAATCTGTACAAGAAGGGATGAGAGACAATGACAGAAATGGGATAAAGGAGATAAACTTGCTGCATTTTTTTTCTTAAACTTGCAAAGGTTTTCAAAAGCCTTCCCTAAAGCCTTTAAGCCTTCCTTAACCCAAAATGCCATCTGATTAGTCAGTTATATTTATATTTATATATCAACATATATGTGTGTGTATGTATATATGTATGAATATATCAACATATATGAATATATCAACATATATGTGTGTATGTATATATGTATGAATATATCAACATATATATATATATACATATATATATATATATACAGTTTTAAAATCCACTGGAGATTGTGACTAATATTTGGCTAGTGAAAAATCCAACTATTAATTCAATTACACTTGGTCAGTTCCTCCTGATCTTTGTATTCAAATGAGGTATTTGATTACAATTTGATTACGTATTTTGTAATATGTGAATATAAATAATATTAGTAAAGGATTAATACATAAAATCTTTATATAAAATGTAATTCTAATTAATTTGATTATATATTTGATAACATACATGTTACATATATATGACCTAAAGCATTTAATCTGACTTATCACATTTTCATATCTAATAGTTCCATCTCATGTGTAAAAGATAATTTATATGCCAAAAGACTAAAATTATTCCAAAATTTTTCCACTTTTAAAAGTTAAACCTTTATCAATTCATGGATAAAGTAGATGTAGTATATATATACAATGGAATACCACTTAGCCATCCCCCCAAAAAAAAGAAAAAGAAAAAAAAAAGAAAAAGAAAAAAAAGAAATCTTGCCATTTGCAATGACGTGAATGGAGCTAGAGAGTACTATGCTAAGCTTCAATGAGAGAAAGACAATTACCATATGATCAGATGGTGCATTTAAGAAACAAAACAGATGATAGGGAAAGAGAGGAAAAAATAAAACAAGACAAAATCAGAGGAGACAACCATAACAGACTCTTAACTATAGGGTTAAGAGTTTGCTGGAGAAGGGGTGGGGGGATGGAGGGTGGGGGGATGGGA
>PITA01023114.1:0-28858 GCA_004023965.1 Spilogale gracilis
AGAGTGCATTTTGATATTTGAATGAAGATCATAGTGTAAGGTGGTTGCTGAACTCAAGCTGTGTTAAACTGCCTGACTGCCCTGCTTTATTGCTTGTGACTAGAGGTAAGGCTAGGTGATAGTGAAATGAAATATTGATGAAAATGGACTGAAAATATGTTAAAGCAATGTATGCTGAAATGTATGTAGAGTTCTTTGAGGTGAAATAATGGTTTTAAGTGAATTCATAAAGATGTTAGTGTACCCTTTTAGTGATAAAATTGCGGTGACAATGGAAATTCTTACCCTCATTCAAGAACATAGATTACCTATGGGATTTATTAATTTTCCAATTTAAGAATAATTTAATAATAACAATATAGGAAATGTATGCTCAAGGACTGAATTTTTTTGGTAAATCTCTTTAATATTGGCATGACCTAATAAAGATGCATGTTGCTACCACAAGATTTACACAATGCTAAATATTTTTAGATTGATTTCAACAGGAGGGATTGGAGAACATTCCTTCAGAAGTCTCAGGAGAAAAGCGTTAGCACATTTTTTATAAAGATTCATATGCACACAATAAACAACCTCAAATGTAATATCATTTGAACATTTAATCTAGTTATCTTTTAACCTTCATGAAGTGTTATACCTAGATTTCAAAATTAATAAAAGAAGCAAGGTGTGTGCATTTGTGAATGTGTGTGTATGTGTGTGTTTATGTGTATAATGCTGATCTTAGAATCTTTCCTTAGAATAACCGACTCCATCTATTCTCAATGAAGGAAAAGAGGAGAAAAATATGGTAGAAATAAATGGATAAGTATCAATATTTTTAAAAGTATTTATACACGAGGTCACTGATCTATCCTTTTAGCAAGGACCTAGTTTAGAAGAAACTATGTTTTGATGATAGCTCGTATACATTACTTTATATTTATGGGACATGGACAGAAGAAAGATACAGGATGGACAGCTAGATGGAGCTGGCTTTCCATAAGTCACAAGCTTTTTCATTGCTAGAAAAGCAAATTCTGATGGTTTAGTACAGATTCTGTTCTGAAGAGAAAAAGAAAGAGAACACTGAGTGTTCTGTCTTGTGGACCAGTAATGACAGTAAATGACGAGTCCCATTGAAAATGAAACCAGAATAAAATGTCATTTAATTGTACACAACAATGTAAATATTGTCAAGGGGCTTGCTTTACAAGAAATATTGTGTTATAAGCATCCAACATCACAACTGAACCCTAAAGTTATATCAACACTAAATCTTCATTGTGTAATTGCCTTACTACAGGTAACTAGATTAAGCTGGTGGGTAGTGTAAGTGGAATATCTAGGGATATATACAGCGTTCTCAATTTCCTTTATTAAATGAATTTATTTCTGGTTGATTTCTATTTCATTATAGGAACTATATATTTCTTTTTAGGTATATAAATGGAGGTATTTTTTTCTGAAGTAAGCTAGACCACAAACTACCACACTTAGATTTAGAGAGCAAAGATCTAACACTGCTTTGCCAAAGACCAAATGCCTGGTAAAACTCCCTACCATCTCCACCTCTCCCTGAACAATTTTAATTATGTAGGTTCTAAGAATTTTTGCAGGTCTGATAAACTTAGCACAAATGACAACATTTCCATATTTTGTGCTGAGACCACACTGCTCTGGAATTGTCCTGTGCTTTTTAGAAAAGGGTCTCAAGTCCACTTTAGAATTTTCTAGGGAAAAACTCCCAAAAGAATCCCCTATTTGGAAAAAAAAAAACAACCCGCCCCCCAAACCAAAAACAAAATAAAACAAAGAATCCCCTATTTGAGAGAGGAAAAAAATGTATTATCCTGGATACTTAAATTTAAACATATTTTTCAGATATATTATAGGGCAGGAAAAAAAATCCAGAATCCAGATCATAAAGTTCAGGGGACTCTTAGTTTAGGTATTCGGTTTATAATATTGATTTTTTGAGCCTTGTTGTATTGGGTTTTGTGTATTTTTTCTAAATTTTTGTCAATGCATGTCTGTGAACTGTTATGGATTCGCCTAGATCCTCTTAGGAATCCACATGGTCAAGACTGTTGACATGAGTAAAATATGGAAAACAATGTCATTATATTATCATTATATTTTTTTGTTTTTGAAAATATTTTTTCAGGAGGTAGTAGATTTATGTTGCCATTTCAAAATAGGTCAATAAATATTTAAAAAATCTCAGTTTTAATTTCTGTTAAGGTAAGAATGCACATAAACATTCTTTGGGTCTGTAATAGTTTCTAAGAGTGGAGAGGGATCTTGAGACCAAAAAGTATGAGTACTGCTGTACTATTTCCTAAATGGAGAGATCTTTAATCTCAAGCTGAGATCACTCTTGTGTGAGAACTGTGCGATATGCTGCCCTGATCCCCCTTTCAGTAAAGGGTGGACTAACTACATCAGCTGCTGGGAATGCTGCCACTAACCCCCCTCATTTGTCAGCCTTCAGGGATTGACTCAATTTCATAAAACTATCTCATCCAACGTCATATCCCTTCCCAAGGTGGCCCACATCTAAGGATTGGTAGATGCAGGTATATAAGGGTATGACTACCTTTCTCCAACTCAGACAATTCTGAAGGTACATTCCAGCTTCAGAGCTTCCTGTGGGATCAGCCAAGGTGTCAGTTGATCTGCATTAGTGCTTGACTTCTTCCTCTGTCCACTGTTATTCCTTACACTCCCTTCCTCAAGTGTTAATTCTGAGGTCCCTTCTTATTGCATAGCCTGCACAGCATACTCTATCTCAGAGCCTGCTTTCCAAGGCATATGCTCTCCAATAGATGGGAGCTTGATGGTAGGTTAAAAGTCAATTCTCTAATAGCGTTGAGTAAGTGGAGCTTATACAGGGTCTGAAATTCCTTATCAACAAGCCACACAAATTCACTGGCCTTTGAAGGGCTTTATGCAGCCTAGAATGCTATCAGAGTTTGGAATGCTCCTAGAATGCTATCCATTAGGTCTGGGATAAACTAGTTCTGGATTCTCTATGGCTAGTTCTGGAATGTGTATAAAGGAAACCAGGCATTGGCTTTCAGGTGGCATAGGTGAAAAAACTTGCTCCTTCTACTTCTATGCTCTATCTTCCAAATTTTAGGTATGTAATGAGGCAAGAGATGATTAGTGAAGAGAGTCAAGAGGCTATTTGAGTGTGGGGAAAAACCATATCTATCTATCCATTTAGCCCATCTTCACATTTAATATATACTGACAGCCAAAACTGGGTCAGTTTAGTGATGATCTGGATTAGTCGTTAATCTTGTCTAAAATGAGTGGATGTCCCTGATCTGTCTTTTCTCTCAGGCTTCACTAGCTGGCCTAGAAAACAAAGTCTGGGAGTCAGCCTCAGTTGGAGCAGGGGCATTTCAAGCTTAAATATTTTGAAGAATAAGGAAGCTTATTTAGCCATTCTGTATCCCCATCTACAGAATGGTGAAGTAATCACAACAGAACACTTTTTTCTGATTTGATAAGGTTAGCTTTCTTTCCTGGATATCAAAACCGGTTTCATAGATCCTGGCTATATAAAGGGCACTTGAGGTGAGAATGAAGTCATTTTACACCGTGAACTTTAGAAATGACCCATCTATATTCTGGTGGGCTAAATGTTTATTCAGTCATTCCACAAACATTCATTCAGCACCTACAATGTGCCAGGAAGTACTCTGACTTCTAGAGAACTCTAACTCTAGACATTGATAAGACAATATTGCTGACTTAAGCCTCTTCAGATATGTTAAAAGAGAAACTGAGGTATATTAAAAATTTTAAGACTTTCTTTGAACAAAAATACCTTTGAATTAGGTAACACCAAACTAGAAGTGGATAGGAATGATTCACTGAGATGAGCTAGGGGGAAGACTTTTTATAGAGAAGATGCAGAAGCACAGCAAGGAAATTACTTGATTGGCTATAGCTTAAGTGGCTGCCTTATTTGGTAGAGCTTGGTTGACTATTGGTGATGGGTTGTTGTTGGGTTTTGATATATGAACCTTCAGGGATTTATGGACTTGGGTTTTGGTTTGTTTATGGAAGCTGCTAAAGCATTAGAGCCACCTCAGTACAAAGGCCTCCTTAATTAGTTTAAAAGACAGATGATATAGTCTGGGTCTTATCCAGCCTGTGCAGTCATAACACATACATGGTGGAAGAGGAAAAAACTTAAGGATTTGAAAGTGTTGAAAAGAGCTCTTCAGTAGAGATAGCAAAGCACTGAATATAAGTCACATATCTTGCATTCTGCGGGCACTGTTCTACGTGCTGAGCATTCAATACTGAACAAGATATTTTGTCTCTCACCTTATATTTTATGGGAGAAATTGAAAAATTAGGACAAGGAAAATAGGCATGTCTAAAAAATCAATAGATCAAGAAAAAATAATAATAAAGTAGCATATTTTAGTTACAGTCATCATGCTTGATGTATTATATATCCAAGTCATAAGTGTATACACATCTTTTCAAAATACATAGAACATTACAAAAATTGACCATATGTTAAGCAACAAAGAAAAACACAAAAAATTTCCTAAAGCTAAAATGATACTGTCACAGTATTTGTCCAAAATGCAAATAATACTAGAAATAAATAAGAAAAAGATATTTTTTAAAACTCCTAAAAATTTCTAAAGAGGGAAACAAAACTGTAGTTATAAACCATTTAGAAACAACTGCAAGTGACTTGTACATCAGAACTGTGAAAGACAGTCAAAATGGTACTTAGGAAATTTTATAGACATAAATGCATTGATCAGGAGATAAAATTTTGAAAGTAAATAAATAAGGCATTCAACTCAAGATGCTGGAAAAAGGAAAACAAAGTCAAGTAAAGAGTAGAAAATCTAAAAATCATACATTTGCCATGTAAAATTAAACTGAACATAATACCAATGGTAAATAATAAATAAAACCTGAATTTTCTTCTTTGAAATAATCAGTCCATGTTGCTACAAAAGTTGGATATTCATCCTTTCTGATTGAGGTGTAGTATTCCATTGTATATATGTAGCCAGTGGTATTTTTTGATGAAATTTGATCTGTCGATTTACATTGAAGAGAAAATAGAAATAATCAAATCCAGATTGTGGACAAAACAGAACAAAAAATTAATGAAAAATAAACACTGAAGGGAAGGACATACCCTGATATCAAAACGTACTGTTGAGATACAGTAATGAGAAAGGTGTGGTATTGGTGCACATATGTACAATGCAGAATAGAGCTTTTGCAAACTGACCACAAATACATGTTAAAGTTTAATAAAACAGTGACATCTTGGGTCATTGGAAAAATGGACATGTGACATTAATATTGACACACAAACATATAAAAAGATTGATGAAACAAAATAGAAAGCTCAGAAAGATTCCTTCTGAAATCTCCTAGCTTCTTTTCTGCCTTTCTTTGCTTTTTTCTGTTCCCTGGAAGGCATCATCTGGACTCCTTTCTCAATTGCAGTGGACAATGGACAGTGCAAGAAACTTGCAGAAGATGGGAAAGCAAGATGAGAAAAGGTCAGCCTATTTCTTCTCCACTTCTTCCCTTCTGGCTTCAATTCTCTGACAGCAGCTATATTCCTCTTCAACTTCAGCTCCAATGGGAAGCTTCTCCCCCAAGGTTTCAACTATCATTGGGCTCCAGTAAGTGTATTTCCTCCACTCAGTAATAGCTTCCTGGTTTCACTAATCCCTCAGTGCCTCAACATCCCTTGTTTGTTGTTTATACCTCTGTAGATATCTTTACTTAAACCTTTGCTGTGAATCACTTTTTCCTCCTGCTGGGATCCTGTCTGATAATGTAGTTTGTACCAGGAATGGTGCAGTATCATTTCACACCTAGTAACTCATGTAGGTAAATTTTGCTTCTTGTCTCTGCAACTTGGTGCTCAACTGTTTGGGGATCCAACAGTTTAGATTTGCCATGGGAGAAGCTGTTTCACCCGCAAACAGTGGTGACTTCAATAACATGGAAGCTGAGACCCATCTCATTTCTCAAATCCTCAGAGAAAGCAGGACCTGCTCTTCCTGCCAGAGTGATTGATCCTTATTACCAAGGGAATTTGGTGTATAATTGTTTATAGTAGCCTCTTATGATTCTTTGTAGTTCTGTAGTATCAGGTGTAATTTCTCTTTCATTTATAACTTTATTTGAGTTATACTTTATACTTTTTTTTTTCTTGGTTAATGTACTAAAGGTCTGTCAGTTTTTAAAATCTTTTCAAACAGCCAACTTTTTTTTTCATTGATTTTTCAAATTTTGTCTTTCTAGTCTCTATTTCATTTATTTATGTTCTAATCTTTGTTATTTCCATCCTTCTAATAATTTTGGGCTTGTATTTTTCCTCTTTTTGTAATTCTCTGAGTTATAGTTAGGTTGTTTATTTGAGATATTTCTCTTAATGTAGTCATTTGTAGCTATAAACATCCCTCTTAGAACTAGTTTTGCTGCATCTCATAATTTTTGTATGTTGTATATTCATTTTCATTTGTCTCAATATACTTTCTGATTTCCCTTTTTATTTCATCTTTGATCCATTGATTGTTTAGGAGGGTGTTATTTAACTTCCATGTATTTGTGAATTTTTTCAATTTTCTGCTGTTGTTGATTTCTAGTTTCATGTTATTGTGACTGGAAAAGATACCGGATATAATTTCAGTCTTCTACATTTATTGAGGTTTGATTTGTGGCCAACATCTGATTTATCCTGGAGAATGTTCTGTGTGTGCCTAAGAAGAATGTGCATCCTGGTGCTGTTTTGTGGAATGATCTGTGTAAGTATTTTAGAGTCATTAGGTCTACATGTCATTCAGGTTTGTTGTTTTCTTATTAATAATTAGTCTGGATAATCGATCCAATGTTGAAAATGGGGGTATTTGGAGCACCTGGGTGGCTCAGATGGTTAAACCACTGCCTTCTGCTCAGGTCATGATCCCAGAGACCCGGGATCGAGTCCCACATCGGGCTCCCTGCTCAGTGGGAAGCCTGCTTCTCCCTCTCTCACTCCCACTGCTTGTGTTCCCTCTCTGGCTGTGTTTCTCTCTGTCAAATAAATAAAATATTAAAAAAAAGAAAATGGGGTATTTAAGTCCCTGTTATTATTATATTGCTGTCTCTGTTCAGTTCTGTTAATATTTACTTTAAATATTTAGGTGCCCTAGTATTTGATGCATATATATAAAATTGTTATATCCTCTTGAAATGATCACTTTATCATTACGTAAGTAGTCCTTTTGTGACCAGTTTTGACTGAAAGTCTATTTTATCTGATGTTAGTATAGCATTCTTACTTTCTTTCATTATTTATTTCCATCTCTTCATTTTTAGCCTGTGTGGGCCTTTGTAGTGTTCTCTTATAGGCAGCACATTGTTAGATATTGTTATTTATCCACTCAGCCAATTTGTTTTTTGACTGGAAAAAAATGATCCATTTATGTTTAAAGTCATTATTGATCCATTTATGTTTAAAGTCATTATTGATAGGTGAGAAATTACTATTGATGTTTTGTTAATATCTATGTTTATACCTGTAATATGGTCTAGAGTGAGTTCATGGTCTCTGGGTGATGACAAACGGCAAGGGCTCCTCTTGCTTGGGAATAACAATAGTACTGATGAGGACAGCTGATCAGCTTACACATGTTTTTATCACTCCTCACTCCTTTAGGCCTTTGGTGTTACCTTAATATTATCTCAGTACCTTGGGAGGGCTGGGATTTGGCTACTAATTTAACCCCAGTAGTGGAAGTAGGGCAAGCCATCATCTCCCTAAAACAAAATGCAAGAGGAAAAAGCAGATCTGAAAGCTTTTCCTATCCCATCCCCCTGCTACTCAGCTTTATGTCATGTCCTGTCTCCCCTATTCCTCCCCACTATAGATATGCTTGACACTGACAGCCTTCCTCTCCTCAGGTGTTTCTTGCTATTTTTATCCTAGTCTCCCAGATCAGTGCTTACCTTTCTCTTCTATAATTGCTTCAGGGTAGTTTTCAGAGATAAATGCTTGCACCCGGTACCGATTCACCATCTTAACAAAACCCCAAAATTTCCTTCTTTCTTCTTCTTTTGGACAGTGAACTTCTTGAAAGCAGGAATAGTGAGATGGTTATTTATCTCTGCCTCTCATCAAATAAAGATAGTAACTGGTGCTCAATAAAATTTTATGTAATTGCTAAAGAATACTAGAGAGCTATAGTAGGCTGAGGTCTGGCTGGACAATGAGTCACTCTACTCGGTATGGTTTCTTGTCATCATGACCAAAAGAATCAGTGAGACCCGAAGTATTAGACCAGTGATATCAATGTAGCTATACAGCTAGTGTAGGAATTCTTATTGTAACTAAGAACTGCTCTTGTAATCACAAGTCAATGGTGATGGGAATCTTTGAGCTGTACATCCTAAGAGCTTCTCAAAAAAGGGAACAGAGATTAGCAAAGCGCAATGTTTATGTTGCTCATAAAAAAAATAGAAACCAGTCCAAGTAAACAGTGTGAAACATATAAACTTCAGTAGGTAAAAAATGAGTGCTTTCAAAAATCAGTAAGATTTAAGTAGGTCTGTTGATGGTCTTGTGTCAATATTAGTTTCCTGGATTTGATAATGTACTGTAGTTCTGTAAGTTGTTACCATTGGGGGAAACTGGGTAATGGGTATATGGAACCTCTCTTTATTATTTTTACAACTTTTTAAGAGCCTGTAATTTTTCCAAAATGGGTTAAAGAAGTCAAGCTTTCATAACTAAAACAAAAACAAAAGATTTATGAACAATAAAATCAAGTGGCAATATGTTTTAAATTATGAAAAATAAGAGGAAAGATTACTTAATAATGTGGGCTGTATGTTTACAAAACTCTTTAAAACTAGGAGGTGGAGGGGCACCTGGGTGGCTCAGTTGGTTAAGCGACTGCCTTCAGCTCTGGTCATGATCCTGGAGACCTGGGATCAAGCCCCACATCGGGCTTCCTGCTCGGTGGGAAGCCTGCTTCTCCCTCTTTCAGTCCCTCTGCTTGTGTTCCCTCTCTAGCTGTGTTTCTCTCTGTCAAATAAATAAATAAATAAATAAAATCTTTAAAACTAGGAGGTGAAAGAGGTTGAAAATATGAATAAGCATAATAAAGGCATAGACAAATTCACAGGTGATTAATTCACAATTTACATATAAAGGCAAAAATGCTGTTTGGACTATGACTCTTAGAATTTCCTTGATGACATTCAAAGATAAAATATGCCACTGGATGAAAATACTGGAATCAGGTGTCCAGTATGGCAATATAATCCAAAATGGAGAAACCACGTCTTGTGTAGAATGGTCTCTAGAATCAAGAGCCTGGGGAATGCCTGGGTGTCTCAGTTAGTTAAGCGTCTGCCTTCGACTTAGGTCATGATCCCACGGTCCTGGGACTGAGCCCCACATTGGCTTCTTACTCAGCAGAAAGCCTGAGTTTCCCTCTTCCTGCAGCTCTCCCTGCTTGTGCTCTCTCTCTGATTAAAAAAAAAAAAAAAAAAAAGCCAAGATTCTGATTTGAATCTAGACTCAGACAGCTGCCAAATTTCTTTGTGTCTTTGACCTTGGTTTTCTCACTGGAAAATGGAGATAATCGTGGCATCTATATTATGAGTCCATATAAAGATTAAATGAGACAATGCACATAAACCAAAGCTTGTCACACTGTTATGATTAAAACAACATTAAAAAATCTTCTAGGGCACCTGGGTGGCTCAATGGGTTAAAGCCTCTGCATTCGGCTCAGGTCATGATCTCAGGGTCCTGGGATCTAGGCCCACATCAGGCTCTATGCTCAGAAGGGAGCCTGCTTCTTCCTCTATCTCTGCCTGCCTCTCTGCCTATTTGTGATCTCTGTCTCTGTCAAATAAATAAATAAAATCTTTAGAAAAAAATCTTCTACCAATACTTTTGTAAAATACAAAAACAATTAATTAATGAAAAAATTAACTTTAAAAAGACAAAGTATAAGCCTGACTTTTTTGTTATTAAACAGTAGATGTAAAATTACTCATCAAATTGTTATAATAGTTTTTAAATGCTTAATTTCAAATTCTGTACTTAATTTGCTGTGGCCTCATTACAAACAGACCATGTGTTCATGTGAAGTACTGAAAAAGGGTCTTTAACTCAGAGATTACCTATAATAATTAAATCTAACAACAATCTCCTTGTACTCTTTAGTTTTATTCTTGTTTTTTACAAGTTTCCTTTGAAAAACAAAACAAATCAAATTCTCCCACTCTGAGTATTTGCTTCTTTTCTAACAAGATTTCTATTCTTAGTTGATATTTCTTTCTCATCAAAGGAAGTCTCACTTTCAGGGGTCGACTCCAAAGCAGTATTTGGTCTTTTCAGCCCCTAAAATGGGGCTTGAGGAAGTGCTGTTGAAAATACCCTCAAAATGTAAAATGTTGGCTTAAGAGCTGAGACAGGGAATTCTGTGGACTGGAACTCTGTAAGACAACAACATTGTAGGGAATTGGCATCTGGAATTTTTTTTATCATATATGATCATGTTGAAAATGTACATATACCAACAAAGCAACAATATTATAAGGTGCACATGCTAAATTTCAAGTCTGTGTTTTATCCTGGGTTGTGACTTCATTTCTTCTTTTTTTGAGTACTCAAGTTTGTTTTTGTGTTCATTGGGTAAAATAAAGTCATGCTTGTGGGGAATTCTGCTCTTTAATGATTTTAAAAGTACTATTGAAAGTTTAATTGAAACACTGTTGAAAAAACAAGAAATTGTTGGGAATCCAACAAAAATAGAATATGTTAGACTCTTGCGCATATTTTCAAATGTATCAAGATGGAAGGATTGAAAATAAGTTGCTTGGTTGCAATATGACAGGTATATCCACAGTGCTTTGTTTAGCCTCTTTATTTTGTGATCTGTTGATAAAATATTAATAAATATTGAACACAGGGCCATCAGAAATCTTTAAAATGTAACCTCTCTAACTATGGAGAAATGATTTATACTTTGGCCAATAAAAGACCTAGAGGAGGGCTGCTTAATTTGGAGTTTTTGAGACTGTGTTCATTTGAAAATGAACATCTGAAGAGTAGATTTTGCTCATGTGTATTATGAAACTGCCTTAGCACTCTGCAGATAAGGAATTTTCTAATTAACTACCAAAATTGCTGGAGTTTTCCTAAATGTATAGAATGTTAGTGGTTTGTTTTCTGGTCGTTATTTGTGTTTTGTAACAGTTAAGTTGACAAATGATTTGAAATTGCATTAATGACTGGTATAAATCACAAATCTATTTTTAATTCATATTCATCTGTTTTTAGCTTGTATCATCAAGTTAAAACACTTTAAATTGAGGAATTTTAATTACCCCAAAAGCAATAATTTTAGTTTTGATATCTGAATTAGACCAATTTTCTTTTTCTTTAATTTTGAAAAGATAAATGCCTTTTTATTGTTTTCAAAAACAGGCTTTAGTATGGATTAAGCTGCAGAAATTTATTTACTTTAGTGAATGAGTAAAATGATCATAGAAAATGTTTAAAATGGAGATTCTACTAAAGTTATTGGAGAATATATTTCCTCTAAATCTTTTCATTGAAGCCTCTTATATGTCCTTTTATGTTATTTACATTAATATTTTAATTAAATTTTTTTCAGAAGCAGCACAACTAATTTCAATGTAATTCAGGTTATCTCGAATTATGAGTTCTATTTTTTTATTATGTTGTGTGAGTCACCACACAGTACATTATTAGTTTTTGTTGTACTGTCCCATGATTCATTGTTTGCTTATCATACGCACTGCTCCATGCAATTCATGCCCTCCTTAATACCCATCACAGAGTCACCCGTTCACCCACCCTTCTAAAACCCTCAGTTTGTTTCCCGGAGTCCATAGTCTCTCATGGTTCATCTCCCCCTCTGATCTCCCCACTTCATTTTCCCCTTCTTTCTCCTAATGTCATCCATGCAATTTCTTATGTTCCACAAATAAGTGAAACTGTATGATAATTGACTTTCTCTGCTTGATTTATTTTACTTGGTATAATCTCCTCCAGTCCCATCCATGTTGATGCAAAGGTTGGGTGTTCATCCTTTCTGATGGCTGAGTAATATTCCATTGTGTACATGGACCACATCTTCTTTATCCATTTGTCTGTTAAAGGCCATTTCAGATCTTTCCAGTTTGGCTATTGTGGACATTGCTGCTATGAATATTGGGGCGCATATGGCCCCTCATTTCACTACATCTGTATCTTTGGGGAATTATAAACTGGTAATGAGGACCCTAAATATTGCTAAAATTGAAAGTTGGATTTTAATAAATAGCTGCTGATGATATTTTCACTGAAACATTTGAAAGATCATGTTCATTGTTTTCTTCTGAATGATTTGAAGAAGTAGAATTAAACTATGTTTTGTTTTTGTTTTTGTTTTTTTTTCTACTATGAGCAGGGCACAGCTTTGTTTAAGAGGTAGGAAGAAGTATTTTAGGTGTTTATTTTAAATACTTAACCTTGAGATTTTTCTTACTCTAGAATTTAGGCATATGGTTATATATAGGTTTTCCTTGGCTCTAGACTGGAAAAGAATGAAGATTTTGCCCTTTTTCTGTTTGGGGTAATCAAAAACTCTCTAGTGTCCACAGAATTGATCAGATCTGCCACTGAGAAATAAGACACAATCTCATTGAAAGAATCATAGGGATTTCATGTTTTGGAGGAATTTCATGCAGAGATTTCTGTATAAAGATTGAGACACAGTACACTATTTCAAACTGAGGTTTAGGGTTGAGTATTTCAAAATTAAGAGGATGTCATTCAAACTCAAAAAGAGTTGGTAATTCGGCAATTATGAAATCTTAAAAGAACCATGGTTCTTCTCTGACATAGTTATTGAAGTAATGTGGGCCACTTCAATAATAAAAAAGGAAACAGCATTCCTCTTTAGAAATCTCAAAGACATTCTTTGTTTAATGAATTGGTAGGGAAAGTCTTTTTTCTTAACTAAGCTATAATTGACATCAATATTATATTAATTTCAGGTGTACAACATAGTGATTTGATGTTTATATAGCATATTGCAAAATGATCACCACAATAAGTCTGGTTACCATAAAAAATACCATATTATTGACCATATTCCCTATGCTGTATATTATATCCCCATGCCTTATTTATCTTTTAATTTAATTTAAACTCAATTAATTAACATATAGTATATTATTAGTTTCAGAGGTAGAGTTCAGTGATTCATCAGTTATATATAACACCCAGTCTCATCACATCACATGCCCTCCTTTAATGCTCATCACCCAGTTATCTATCCCCCCAGCCACCTCCTCTCCAGCAGCTCTCCATTTGTTTCCTATATTTAAGAGTCTCTTTTGGATTGTTTCCCTCTCTGATTTTGTCTTATTTTATTTTTCCCTCCATATGATAATTGTTTTTCTCTAACTTATTTTGCTTAGCATAATACTCCTAGTTCCATCCATATCATTGCAAATAGGAAGATTTCACTTTTTTGGTGGCTGAATAATATTCCTTTTATACACACACACACACACACACACACACACAACATCTTCTTTATCCATTCATGTGTCAGTGGATATATAGTATGGGCTATTTCCATATTTTGGCTATTGTGGACATTGCTGCTATAAACATTGGGATGCAGGTGCCCCTTCAGATGATTATGTTTGTATCCTTTGGGTAAAGACCTAGTAGTACAATTACTGGGTCACACGATAGCCCTATTTTTAACTTTTTTTTAAAAGATTTTATTTATTTATCTGACAAAGAGAAACACAGCTGGAGAGAGAACACAAGCAGGGAGAGTAAGATAGGGAGAAGCAGGCTTCCTGTGGAGCAGGGAGCCTGATGCGGGGCTTGATCCCGGGATCTGGAACTCCATCCTGGGACTCCAGGATCAAACCCCAAACCCCCCTCATTGTGCTCCCTGCTTTGCAGGAGGCCTGCTTCTCCTTCTTTCACTCCTCCTGCTTGTGTTTCCTCTCTGACTGTGTTTCTCTCTGTCAAACAAATAATTAAAATCTTAAAAAAATAAAAATAAATAAAAGTGTACCCCTTTATTTGGCATCTTTGCTGATATTTGTTATATTTGTTGTTTCCTGACTTGTTAATTTTAGCCATTCTGACAGGCGTGAGGTGGATATCATTGTGGTTTTGATTTGTATTTCCCTGATGTCAAATGATGTTGAGCATTTTTTTCATGTGTTTGTTGGCCATTTGCATGTCTTCTTTGGAGAAATGTCTGTTCATGTCTTCTGCCCATTTCTTGACTGGATTTTTTGTTCTTTGGGTGTTGAGTTTGATACATTTTCTTTAATTTTACTTATTTATTTGAGAGAGAAACAGTGAGAGAGAGCATGAGCAGGGGGAAGGGTAAAGGGAGAAGCAGACCTCCTGCTTAGCAGGGAGCCCAGTGTGGGGCTCAATCCTAGGTTTTAGGAATCATGACCTGAGCCAAGGCAAATGCTTAACTGACTGAGCCACCCAGGTGCCCCTAAAGTTCTTTATAGATTTTGGATACCAGCCTTTTATTTGATAAGACATTTGTAAATACCTTCTCCCATTCTGTAGGTTGTCTTTTGGTTTTGTTGAGTGTTTCCCCTGTGACTTATTTAACTGGATAACTGGAAGTTTGTACTTCTTGGTCCCCTTCACCCATTTCACACCCTCCCTAACCACTTTCCCTCTGGCAACCACTAGTTTATTATTTTTGTATCTGTGAATCTAGGTTTTATTTTTTTGCTTGTTTTGTTTTTTAGATTCCACATATAAATGCAAGCATACAGAATTTGTCTTTTTCTGTTTGACTTATTTAGTTAGCATGATACCCTCAAGGTCTATCCATGTCATTATAAATGGCAAGATTTCATTCTTTCTTATGGTTGAGTGGTACTCCATTGTGTGTGTGTGTGTGTGTGTGTGTGTGTGTGTGTCTATGTGTATGTATGTACCATATCTTTTTTATCCATTTATTTATTGATGGACAGTTAGGTTGCTTTCATATATTGGCTATGGTAAATAATGCTACAGTGAACACAGGGGATACATATATTTTTTTTCAAATTAGTGTTTCCAGAAAGATACCTAGTAGTGGAATTGCTAGATCATACAGTAGTTGTATTTTAATTTTTTTTAAGATTTTTATTTATTTGACAGAGAGAAACACAGCCAGAGAGGGAACACAATCAGGGGGAGTGAGAGAGGGAGAAGCAGGCTTCCCGCAGAGCAGGGAGCCCGATGTGGGACTCCATCTCAGATCTCCGGGATCATGACCTGAGCCGAAGGCAGTCGCTCAACCAACTGAGTCACCCAGGCGCCCCGTATTTTAAGTTTTTGAGGAAATTTCTCACTGTTTTCTATAGTGGTGGCACCAATTTATATTCCCACCAGTGGTGCTCAAGCGTTCCCTTTTCTCCACATTTTCATCAACATTTGTTATTTCTTGTGTTTTTGAAAATAGCCATTCTGAAAGGTATAATGTGTTTCCTCATTGTGGTTTTGATTTGCATTTCCCTGATGACTAGTGATGTTGAACGTCTTTTCACGTATCTGTTGGCCATCTGTATATCTTCTTTGGAAAAATGTCTATTCAGATCCTCTGTCCATTTTTGAATTAGATTATTTGTTTCTTTTGTTGTTGTTATTGAGTTTTATAAGTTCTTGATATATTTTAAATATCAATCCTATATTGGATATATGATTTACAAATATTGTCTCCCATTCAGTAGGTTGTCTTTTTGTTCTGTTGATGGTTTCCTTTGCTGTTCAGAAGATTTTGAGTTTATATAGTCTCCCATTTGCTTATTTTTGCTTTTGTTTCCCTTCCCTTTGGAGTCATATCCAAATAAAAACCCTCACAAAAACCCATTGTTGTGTCTAATGTCAAGGAACTTACTGTTTATATTTTCTTCTAGGATTTTAATGGTTTCAGGCCCTACATTCAAGATTTTAATCTATTTTGAGTTAATTTTTATATATGGTGTAACAAAGTGGTCCAGTTTCATTCTCTTTCATATAGCTGTCTAATTTTCCCAACATATTTTATTGAAAAGTCTGTAATTTCCCTATTATATATTCTTGCCTCCTATGTTGTAAATAAATCGAATATATATATAGTTTACCTCTGGGCTCTCTGTTCTGTTTAACAGATCTATGTGTCTGTTCTTATGCCAATATCATACTACTTGATTACCACAGCTTTACAGCATAGTGTATTATAGTGATACCTCTGACTTTGCTCTTTCTCAAGATTGTTTTGGCTATTTGGGGTCTTTTGTGTTTATATAAAAATCTTACAGCTATTCTAGTTCTGTGAAAAATTGTAATTTTGACAGGGATGGCATTATGTCTTGTGGACTGCTTTATTTTATTTTATTTTATTTTAGATTTTATTTTTTATTTGAAAGAGAGACAGTGAGAGAGAGCATGACAAGGCAGAAGGTCAGAGGGAGAAGCAGACTCCCCACAAAGCAGGGAGCCCAATGCGGGACTTGATCCTGGGACTCCAGGTTCATGACCTGAGCCAAAGGCAGTAGCTTAACCAACTGAGCCACCCAGGCACCCCTGATATTTTACTAGTGTATTGAAACACAACAGACTTTTATTTATCATTTTGTATCATTTATTAGTTCTCACAGTTTTTTGAGGGAGTCTTTTGGATTTTATATATATAGTATTGTGTCATCTTCAGGTAGTGACAGTTTTACATCTTCCTTACCAATTAGGATGCTATTTATTTATTTTTTGTCTAATTGCTGTGGCTAAGACTTATAATACTATGTTGAATAAAAGTGGGGCAAGTGGGCATTCTTGTCTTATTCCTGATCTTAGAGGAAAAGATTTCAGCTTTTCACTGTTAAGTATATTAGCTGTGAGTTTGTTATATATGGCCTTTATTATGTTGATGTATGTTTTCTCTATACCCACTTTGTTGAGAACTTTTGTCATAAATGGATGTTGAATTTTGTCAAATACCTTTTCTGTGTCTATTGAGATGACTTATGATTTTTATCTTTCATTTTGTTAATGTAGTATATCATGTTGATTGATTTGCAGATGCTTTACTTTCCTTGTGTCCCTGGAAAAATCCCACTTGATCATGGTATATGATGCTTTAAAAATATTGTTGAATTTAGTTTGCTAATATTTTGTTGAGAATTTTTGCATCTATGTTCATCAGAGATATTGGCCTGTAATTTTATTTATTTTCCTTCCTTCCTTCCTTCCTTCCTTCCTTCCTTCCTTCCTTCCTTCCTTCCTCCCTCCCTTCCTTCTGTCCCTCTCCCCCTCCCTCTCCTCTCCCCTTTCACTCCCCTTCCCCTACTACTACTATTACTACTATTACTACTACTTCCTCTCCTCCTCCTCCTCCTTCTTCTTCTTCTTCTTCCTCTTCCTCTTCCTCTTCCTCTTCTTTCTCTTCTTCCTCTTCCTCTTCCTCTCCTTCTCCTTCTCTTTCTCTGCTTTCTCCTTCTTTGGTGGTGTCCTTGTCTGATTTTGGTATCAAAGTAATGCTGGCCTCAAAGAATGAGTTTGGAAGCATTTCCTCCTCTTCAAATTTTTGGAAGAGTTTGAGAAAGATTGCTATTAAATCTTCTTTGAATGTTTGGTAGAATCCACCAGTGAAGCAGTCTGGTCCTGGATTTTTGCTTCTTGTGGGGTTTGTGATTACAGATTCAGTTTCCTTATTAGTAACTGGTCTATTCGAGTTTTCTATTTCTTCATGATTTGATCTTAGAATATTGTATGTTTTTAGGATTTATCCATTTCTTCTAGGTTGTCCAAATATGTTGGTATAAATAATTGCTCATCGTAGTCTCTTATAATCCTTCGTATTTTGTGGTGTAAGTAGTGTGTTCTCTTCCTTTCTTTCTTTTTTAAGATTTTATTTATTTGACAAGGAGAAACACAGCTAGAGAGGGAACACAAGCAGGGGGAGTGAGAGAGGGAGAAGCAGGCTTCCTGCCGAGCAGAGGGCCCCACGTGGGACTCAATCCTGGGTCTCTGGGATCATGACCTGAGCCAAAGGCAGTTGCTCAACCAACTGAGCCACCCAGGTACCCCATGTGTTCTCTTTCATTACTGCTTTTGTTTGAACTCTCTTTTTTTCTTGTAAGTGTAGCTCAATTTTGTTGATTTTGTTTATCTCTTCATTGAATCAGCTCTTAGTTTTATTGATCTTTTCTATTGTCTTTTTAGTCTCTACTTTATTTGTTTCCATTCTGATCCTTTTTATTTACTTCCCCCTACTAACTTTGGGCTTCCTTTGTTCTTCTTTTCTTAGTCCCTTTAGTTGTAAAGTTAAATTGTTTATTTGAGATTTGTGTTATTTCAGAGGTAAATGTGTATTGTATTTAATATTTTTTCTTAAAACTGCTTTTACAGCATACTACAGATGTGCTATGCCATATTTCTGTTTTCATTTTTCTCTAGGTATTTTTTTTTATTTCTCCTCTGATTGCTTCAGTGACCAGTTTAGCAGCATGTTTAATTTTCATGTATTTGTAGCTTGTCCAGTTTTCTTGTTGTAATTTTTCTAGTTTTATACCATGCAGTCAGAAAAGATGCTTGATATACTTTTAATTTTCTTAAATTTATTGAGGCTTTTTTTGTATCTTAATGTACGATCTATCCTGGAGAATGTTCCATATGCATTTAAGAAGAATATGTATTCTGCTGTGTTTGGATGGAATGTTTTGTTTGTATCTATTAAACCCATCTTAATAAAAATAATAGAAGTACATTTTTTTAAATTAAAGTCTATCTTAGTAAAAAAAGGTCTAATGTCACTTAAGGCTGATGTTCTTCATTGATTTTCTGGGGTCTGGATGGTCTGTCCATTGATGTAAGCAGAGTGTTAAAGTTCTGAGCTATTATTATTTTGCTGTCAATTTCTCCCTTAGGTCTCCTACTGTTGGTGCTCCTAATGTTGTGTACTCATAAATGTTACATCTTCTTGCTGGGTTGACCCCTTTATCATTATGTAATGCCCCTTTGTTTTTTAATTACAGTCTTTGTTTTAAAGTTGATTTTGTCTGATATGAGTACAGCTATACCAACTATTTTTCTATTTCCATTTGCTTGGAACATCTTTTTCTCTTCCTGCACTTTCATCTTATATGTGTCCTTACTTCTGAAGTGAGTCTATTATATTATAGACAGTATATAGTTTTGTCTTACTTTTTAAAAATCTATTAAGCCATTCTATGTCTTTTGACTGGTCAATTTAGTCTATTTACATTTAAAGTAATTATTGATAGGTTTGTACTTACTGCTATTTTCTTAATTGTTTTCTGGCTGTTTTTGTAGTTCTTCCCTGTTCCTTTCTATTTCCCTTCTCTTGTGATTTGATGAACTTCTTTAGTTGTTATGTGTAGCTTTCTTTCTCATTTTCTTTTGTGTATTTTCTATACATTTTTGCTTTGTGTTTACCATGTGACTCACATTTCATTTTATGTATATAACAATCTATTTTAAATTGATATCAATTGAAATTTGAACACATCCCCAAATTCCACATTTTTACTTTTTCATCATGTTTTATTTTTGATATCACATATTACATCTTATTTTATGTATTTCTTTTTTTTTAATTTTGAGATTTTGTTTTTAAAGATTTTATTTATTTGACAGAGAGAAACACAGCCAGAGAGGGAACACAAGCAGGGGGAGTGAAAGAGGGAGAAGCAGGCTTCCTGCTGAGCAGGGAGCCCAATGTGGGACTTGATCCCGGGTCTCTGGGATCATGACCTGAGCCGAAGGTAGTCGCCCAACCAACTGAGCCACCCAGGTGCCCCTATTTTATGTATTTCTTAGCTAATTATTATAATTTTAGTTAATTTTACTAATTTTGTCTTTTATCCTTCATAGTATAGGCAGTATATAGTTTTAATCTTTTTTCTTAAAAGTGATTAATCTGTTAAGTGATTAATCTACCATCATCACTATAGATATACCTTTTTGAGTGAGATTTTTACTTTCATATATATTAATTAGTGCCATTTCTTCTCAGCTTGAAGACCATTTAACATCTCCTGTGAGGCTGGTTGAGTAAGGATGAGCTCTTTTAGCTTTTGCTTGTCTGGAAAACAATATTTATCCTTGAATTCTGAATGATTCCCTTGCCAGGTTGAGTATTCTTGGTTGGAAGTTTTTGTTTTGTTTTTCATTTTTTTTTTTTTTTTGCTTTTATCACTTTGAATTTGCTCTGCCATTCTTTTATGGCCCACAAAGTTTCTGCTGAGAAATATGCTGATAGCCTTATGAAGTTTCCCTTGTATGTAATAATTTGTTTTTCTCTTGCTGCTCTCTCTTTAACTTTTGGCATTTTAATTATTATGTGTCTTGGTGTGGAACTCATTAAGTTTATTGTATTTAAAACTTTCTGGACATCCTAGCCCTGGATGTCTATTTCATTCCCTAGGTTAGGGAAATTTGTGTCCATTATTTCTTCAAGTAAGTTTTCTGCCCCCTTTTCTCTCTTTTATAGTATGAATGTTATCCTACTCCATGTTGTTCCATGAAATTAGATTACTTTTACTTCTATTTTAAAAATTAGATTTCTTTTAAACAATTTTAGCAAAAGACTTGTTTTGGGTATGATTTCATATTACGTATAATCCAAAGTTACTGCATTTTACACTTTGCAAATGTCCTTCATAGGAATTAACTTAAAGGACTAAGTGCTGAACAGTTATAAAAGTACACTTACTCTTTTAAGTTGAAATTTTCTCTAAGTAAATGGAAAAGTTTTTGACAAATTGACATATAAGAAGAGACACAACAATAAAACTGAAAGATGGTATTCATGTATTAAAAAAATCAGTTTATATTTTAAAATCCTATTTGAGACAAAGAACAAATACATAAAGATTGACTTTTATTGGATGAACAAAGCCAAGCAGTCATTTGAAATCATAAATGTCTTTTTGTTTCAGATAGCATATAATTTAGGAATGAGTTAATGGTGAAAAAGGAGCTTCTTGCTTGTTTGGCTTGCCCCTAGGTGGTGATAAAAGTATTGCAAAGTAAAAAAAGACAAGGCAAAAAGACAAAAATGTAAGTAGGATACTAAGTTCTTTCAGAAGATTCTGGTTTTGATTCTTTGGGATAAAATGACTCAAATTATCTGTTGCTTTTTATATTTTTGCTCATATGAACAAGGATAATGCCTTTTAAGAGCATTATGTCTGGATATTTCCCCCACTCCTTTCCCTTTCTGCTTTTGGTCACCCACTAAATCTGGCACAAATACAGATTGGGACACTATTTTCTGAACTACCATCATTGACTCATCAAACTTCAATTCTGATAGAACTGCATAATAATGTATAATAATGGTAAAGAAGATAAATAATAAAGACTGCTTAGACAAATCTATGTTAAGCATTGTTAAATGAGAAATATATTGCATATTAAATCCTTTTCATACAGCTATAAAAAAGAATCTGCTACATTATTACATATTTTGATTATCACATCATAAGTTATACCAGAGTTTCATATTCTTTTGAAGAGACATATCAATCAGCTAGAAATCCTCTGATTTTGTGCTCCCCGAACAGCAGTTTATTTTTAACAGGTGAAAATTTCTCAGGGAAAATCATTGTATTATTTTGTTGTTGTTTCTGAATCCAGATTCATTTCCATATTGCATTTTTAACATGGCATATAGGTTGAGGTTCTTCTCTGTTAATGATAAGCCTTATACATAAATCATGAATTGAACAAAATTTTAGGTGCTCAATCACCTACCCATAAACTTAATAGCCATTCTAGATAAAGAGTCATAAAACTATGATTGCAAGTCCTACTCAATCTGAAGAAAAAAGAAACCCAGTATTTAATTAACAAGTATTCCCCCACATCCTGAAAATAAAAATACTTATTTGATGCTTATCATTAATAAGAAAATACAAGCAACAAAATGTTGCATCTATATTTGCTATCCTGATATTGTATTAATTATTGCCTATCTTAAGATAAAAGGGATGATTAAAGAATAAAGGAGTTGTAGCTCATGATCATTGTGCTATTTGCTAAAATTAAAGGTTGAAATAGAACTGATGCACACGGACCTGAATGCTGTATACTGCCCAAGTCCAGGGAGCACCATTTCTATGAACTACAATGTGAATGGTGTTCCCTGGATTTGGACAAGATGGTACCTGAACTGGAGTTCTAGACAGACGGATAAATAAGATGCTTCCCAGAAAAGTTTGTGGATATATTGTCAATAAATTTGTTAGATAGGGAAGCCCAGTTTCTTGAGAGTAACTGTTCTGTATAAAAAGGAGATAAAACTTACCAATATCAGCTCTATTTCTGGCAAGTAATGTGTGCCTGGCACTGTGTTATTTATTCTTTTCTTATTTAATCCTCACAATAATCTTATGAGGAAATTGAGGTTAAAACAGATAACTAATGTGTTTGAGGTAATACAGTTGATAAAGTTTCAGAAATTAGAACTAACTTTGGTTTCCCTCACATAGAAGCAGGTGCTTGTAATACATACTATACGTTGATACCACCATGGTGCTTTAAACAAGTCCCACTGACCTGCGCTGAAGTTTGTACCATGAATTTTCTAGCCAATAAATACTTAAATTTATTACTTTGCCTGAAATTTGAGTACTTATATATGGAAATATTATACAAAAGATCAAACTTAGGAACTTCCTGATAAACACACACAAAAAATCTGTCCCTCAGTGTCAGAACAAGATTCTCAGGCCATGGATGATTTCTCAGTAGTATAATTTTGAGTATTCTTCCTCCTCTTCCAATTTATTCATTCTTCATCAATCCAAAGAATAGAGAGGGACTCTGGCTGACTTAAATAGAACAGGCAGTTATTAAAAAGTTATTGGGAGCTCATGGATTTGCTATGAAGTTGGAGGCTCAGAGAATGCTCAGAGAAAAAGAGGTTTTATGCAGCCAGAACCATGGCCCATGGCCCAGACCAAGATGAAGCATGTGCAGGCACTTGCCTGGAGCTCAAAGTTTAAGAGGACATTCCCCAATATTTTCATAAGATCTTTTAAAAAATCAAAATCAAAATCAATGAATCAAAGCTCCAATTCATAATGAACAAAATACCAAAATTTTATATCAAGATAAGATGATGGTAAAACATCAGAAACAGTATGAGGCACAGAATTGAGGAGGGGTGTGTGTGTATACTTGTATGTGTGGTTAAAGGAGGGATCTAATGTGTCTATGAGACATCCAAAACTGAACACTCTTAATTACAGTTTGGAAAGCTCTTCTGGAACTCAAGATATGGCAGAGCTAAAGATAGAAATTTAAGGGTGTTTGTCAAATAGATGTTACTTGACATCATGGGGAAAATAAAGATCTAGAAAAATTCCAGAAAATGGAGGACTGAACCTGGAGAATGCTCATATCTTGTGAGGTGTGGAGGAAGAAAAGCCAGTGGAAGTAAATGAGAAGAGGTTAGGCAGGATATCCAGGAAAAAAGGTGTCCTGGATACCAGGAGAAGAGAAACTCTCATGATTAAGAGGAGTAGAAGATATAGTAGCTCAACAGGTACAAAATGGTTAAGTGGTCAAAGCAATCATTTATAAACATTTGTCATGTACCAAACACTGTGCAATAATTTAACATACCTGTCTTTTTTAATCCTTACATAAACACCATATAGTGGGTATTGTTCTCATTTTATATATGAAAAAATATGATTTTTTTGATAAAATTTATCATTATCTTTGGGACTGTTTATTAAATCATAACTCTTGAGGTCTGTATGTATTTTGTATGGGAGGATTTTGAGAGACAAAGAACTTGCCAAGGTCACACAACAGTGAAGGATGGATGGGTATGGAACTCAGGTCTGTCTGAATGCAAACTCATGTGGGTACAGTGTTTCTTGCCAGACTCAGTTTTCATCTCTCCTTGATGACCATGATCGACAGTAAAGCTGTACAAATGAGGTTGCTGAGGCCCTGGCCCTAAAGTTTTTGATTCTGTGGGTCTCAGTAAGTGTCTGTCTGATCATCGTGCCATAAGGGTCACAGCCTCTCTATTGTCCAACAAATTTATTTACAAAATAAAAGATTTGAGCCGAATGAAACTAATGTCAATTATTTGTAATTAACATCCTTGAGAAAAGCAGATAGGCAGTGACCTAATGAAGTATATATACATGCATTTTTTTTCTTTAAAAATTGCCTTTGTAATTTCAGTAAAAGATCATTCACATTCCTTTGTAGTATGGGTACCATTCAGTATGTATGTATGTATGTATGTATGTATGTATTTATTTACTTATTTCTTTATCTGAGAGAGAGTACTACAAGCCCAAATGAGGGTGGTGTGGGGGCAGAGGGGAGAGGGAAAAGCAGGCTCCCTGTTATGGAGGGAGCTTGATACAGGACTCAATCTAAGAACTGAGCTGCAGGCAGATGGCTTAACCAACTGAGCCACCCAGGAGCCCCACCATTCAGTTCAATAATCAGAAAAGTATCATGGTGAAATCACGGAACGTATTCTCACACCCTTAGAATCTGCAAAACATGACCTCTAGCAAGTCATCTTATATCAGGATGTCAGTGTAAGAAAATGCATGACACATCTCATCTCCTTTATTATTTAGTCATTGGAGTTATCATTTGCTGTAAATCACCATTTCCCTCATAAAGGAGAACATCTGCTTCATTAAAGAAGTAAATAAGAGCAAAAAAAATTGGCTTGGAAATAAGTTTTCTTTTTAATTCTCTATTAAATGAAGTTCTTATTTAATGTGATAACATTTGGTCTTGATTCTCTTAGTGCAGTTCAAAAGGTAGTATATATGAATCTTGGAACACTGAAAAAATAAAATAAATTTTAAATAAAAAAAGACACAAAAAGTAGTCTATATGTAGACCATTTTAATAATGTGCAGTTGAAAAATAAATAATGTGTTTCTAGTTTTATTTGGCATTGAGCACAATCTCTTGCACAGAGTGGATGCTCAATGTTTTTGAATATTTGTTGAATGATCATAAAAAGAGAAAAAAAGAAAATAATATGGTAGTTATTTATATGGCATTTATAAAATACTGAAGAAACTTGATTTCTGAAAATATACTATGAAAGTGTAATCAGGGATAAAATACAAACATAATTTATTGATATTTTCCACTTACAGAAAAAATACAAGAGACTCTAAAGTATTTGTATTTTCCCTATACATTCTACAGATCCCTACAATTTAGTAATTTAAAAGTATTATAGAATAATATTAGATATTATTTATATTAATATCACCTTTGCATGCCAACAAAATGATTTAACAATAGCATTATAAATACAAACTATAAATTCTGGCTTTTTTGATGAAATTTATCATTATCTTTGGGATTGTTTTATTAATTCATAACACTTGAGATCTGTATGTGTTTTGTATAAAAGGATTCAAAATGCTTAGCAAACATTGAATATTATTTTGGATATCAGTGACAAATGATTCGTATGGCTGTAATTGATCCATATGGTAGTATCCACCAAGCCACTTGTACTGGAGACCTTATGAAACTCAGGCAGCCTCCCTGATTTCAGTTGCAGTGCAATAAAAATCACTCTAGTTTTGCACCACAATTCCCACCAAAGACTAACTCCTGTGGGAAAAATTTAACGGAGTGGCTTTTGGATAATGGATAAAAATAATAATCAGCATCTAAAATACAATTTAAATGTTCTTGGTATCCTGAATCACATCTACATTCATTGTCAGTCATGTCTTAAAATAACAGCGTATTATTTATAAGAACTACCATTTTTTGAGTGCTGTCTGTCATTCAGCACTTTACACACACCTCATTTAATCCTTAAAACAACTACATAGGGTGGGTTTTGATAATCTTCCTTTAAAGAGTCAGAGGTTGTTTTTTGGTTTGTTTGTTTTGTTCTTTTTTTTTTTTTTAACAAGAGAGTTTAATGTTCTGCTCAAACTCACAAAGCTATAAAGTGGAGGGGCTAGAGTTTGAACTGACAGCCTTTTGACTCCAAAGTCTGGACTGTTAATCACTAAGACCAATGCATTGATAACTTGTGTTCAGTAACACTCACCCTTATAGCTGTGAGTGGAGTGATGAGAAACCCAGTCAGTTTTGTTGTCTTATTTGGGGCATCAAACAATGATCTAAGTGGTCTGCATTGTTTTAAATTAGTCCAAGGATCATAATATACTCCTCACATAATTTTTTTTTTTAGTGTGGAAGATTTCAATCTATTAATTCTTGACAAAGATGTAATACAAACCAGTCCCAGAAATGATGTTGCCTGAAAAACCATATATTATAAATAACTTGAAAAGATTTGCCAGAGTTTTCATAATGAAATAAGATATTCAGATTCTTTTCTTTTAGCTTTTTAAAAATGTCACTCTATTTTTTTTTTTTTTTTGGATTGCTTAATTTACCATGAGAAGTGTGATAGAATTCTTTCTTGTGTTCTTTGGTATGTAACTTGTCTTCTTTCTCTAACTGATTTCAAGATTTTGTTTTGTTTCTTTGTTGGTTGGTTTATTTGTTTTTGTAAGTATTCTTCTTGTTTCTGGGAAATTCTATGTGATTTCATGTGTTTAATTATTTTTGGAAAATTCCAAGCTATTATCTCTTCAAACATTTACTCTGCACCATTCTCTCCTCTTTTTCTTCTACTCTTGCGACGGTTGATGTTCTTCCCATGGTCTGCTCCAAGCGAGCTAGGACTAGAGTCCCCCTTCTTGGAGACACCTATCTTTCCTTTCCTTAGAACTTAGACTGTTTACTCTGCACATTCTGCTCCCTGATGGAGTTCAGAAAAGCTATGATTTTGTAGAGTATCTGGCTTCTCTTCTTGTTAGGAAATTCTTTCCCCGTGATTTGCCGAAGCTGGAAGTCTCTTTGACTTTTGAGAAGTTTATGACATTTCCCTGTAAGATGGCTTGGAAGACATCATGGATATTTTATCGAAACTTCTGGTTAATTCCCCCTCCTCCATTTTTTTAAGATTTTATTTATTTGAGAGAGAGAAAGAGAGCAAGAAAGTGAAAAAGAGAGCACAAGGATGGGGAAGAGTTGAAGGAGGGAGAAACAAACTCCATGCTGAGCAGGGAGCCCGATGTGGCCTCCATCCCAGAACTCCAGCCACTGAAGGCAGCTGCTGAATGGACTGAACCACTCTGGCAACCCCCTTCTGGTTAATTCTTGTAGAGAAGAAGGTAGAAAACACAATGACTATCTTCTGAATTAACTCTAAATTTGCCACTAAGGGGCAATGCCTCATCCTCAAGGAAGACAAAAATAACAAATGCAAAGACTTGGGACAGCAAAATAAATCCACTTTGGATTTCTACCCATTAGCAGTGCTGGATGGGTCACTAGGCATAGATTCTGGGACCAGCCATACAGTTCACTTCTTTTCTCTCTCCTTACTTTCTCTAGAACAAAGTCCCAAAATAAATACTACCTAATTCCCAGAAGTAACTGATACTGTCTCTGGGTTATTTTCCTTGTGAGCAATTAATTCACCTGAAGGTATTTCCGAATGGGTGAACACATTGATAATGATCATATAAGCTCATAAAGTTTTCCAAAATCCAATTTAAAGTAATTTTTAAATAAAAAATACATCTGTAAGGGTCGACCACCCAACAGGGCGGTTGGCTTGGAGCCTAGGAACGCCACATCTGTCAAGGAAGACTCTGAGAGACCAGTTCCATGCAAAAGCAAGGGGTTTATTCGAGCATGCTCGGGCTCACAGCCTGACCCCAAACCAGTCAGCGGCTGAGAGCCCCGAGTTCTTTCGGGGGTGGCCTTATATAGAACTACATTGTCCGTTACAGCAAAGCCCGTGCATCGATCATACATTTCATCAATCATCGCAAGCTGCGTTTGTGCATTTTCCAGGAAGAAAGCTTGACAGGTTGCTAAGGGTGACAGTTTCGGTTGGAAGCTTTGGACAGGTTGCCATGGGTGGCAGTTTCGGTTGGGTCCCTACCTTTAGACAATGGAGCTTGAAAACCAGGATGTGGCCTGGTTTTAACGTCCGGGAAGGTGGGGGTCTTACAGCAGCCCTTCACATCTTAAATGATTTTTAAAGCCAAATAATTTATTTTAGGGAATTCTGTTTTGTAGAAAAGTTGGTATTGGCCTGTTTGGAAAGAGATTGCCTCTAGAAATTCTGAAGTGCTCACTCTTTGTAAGATCAAAGGGTACACACAGCACAGCTAAAATAACTCCAAGAATACACTGTAGCTTCTTTTGGAAAATCAAGGCATACATGCCTTTGTTGATGAGAAGTTTGTTAGAGAAAAGACAGGCCATCTCACGATGCCGGTTTCGAAAGAAGTGAAATTTGTTTCAAAAGAAATTTGTTTCAAATTTATGAAATTAAAGACAGCTAGTATTTTATTTTATTTTATTCTAGCTTTATTGATATACAGTGAACAAATAAGACTGTTAACTTGGTGGAAATTCTTTGACAATGTATGAGTATTTTAAATCATGTTATAATTTGTAGCAAATCTACTGGTTTGTGTGGCTACTTTACAAAACAATATTATGTTATTATGTGTATAGAATATATATGTGTATGTATGATGCATTTAATATATTTAATATGTAATACTTTATGTAAATGCACTCTCTACTCCAAATTTTTTCTGTGTTATATATTTGCTGTGCAAGTCATCTTCTTTTTGGAAGATAGTTTGTCTTTACTGAGTCTAAATATCGGCTCCCTCCCCAGCTAAGCTTCATAAGACTTGTACAAAGAGAATTTCAACTTAATTTTGAAAAACAAGAACAAAACGAACACTGTGTATTTTG
>PITA01023115.1:0-28854 GCA_004023965.1 Spilogale gracilis
AGGTAAAATCTTAAAAAAAAAAAAAAAAGAAGAAGAAGAAGAAGAAGAAGAAGAAGAAGAAGAAGAAGAAGAAGAACGTGCAAAATGCATGAAAGCATGCTCATTCAGAATCTCAGTGCCTGAAGACTCATGTGTTTGAGGGGCTAGAAACACCTTTGGAAGGATTTTCATAGTTGGGATTTGGGAGCGTGTCAAGCAGTTGACCTGAAAGTCGAATATGGGTTCAATTCCTACCTCCCCCACCTACTGGTTTGATGACCCTGGGTCACAAAATATCATAAATAAATATAAGTATTAATAAACTCGTAAAATGTTATTTTAGGGCTTTTTAAGGTTTTCCCTTTTTTTTTTTTTTTAAAGATTTTTTTCTTTATTTGACAAAAAGAGAGACCACGAGAGAGGGAACACAGCAGGGGGAGTAAGAGGAGAAGCAGGCTTCCCTCAGACCAGGGAGCCTGATGTGGGGCTCGATTCTGGGACTCTGGGATCATGGCTGAGCCGAAGGCAGACGCTTAACCAACTGAGCCACCCAGGCACCCAGGGTTTTTTAAGATTTTTAAGAATCTTGTGTCTTCTTGCCTGTTGGGGAGGCACACACATGTCCGTTTGGTGCTATTGTTGGTTGTTCAAGGAGCAGATTTTGTGACCCTCATTCAGTGACTGGCTCCATTTGACTGATATTATTGATCAGCTGGAAGAAAGTTTTCAAATTGCAGCTCCTCAAACTCACAGATTATTAAAAAGTTAAGTGATTGGATATAAGTAAACAAAAGTTTTTAGAACGTTTTCCACTAGCCTTTGGCTCTTGATTTTGTTCATTTGTGGTTTGCAGAAACAAGCAATACCATAAGGAATTTTGCCCTTTCTGATTTGCCATGGGCAAATTTTTCTAAAATGCATCATTTGGGCATAGTGTCTTGCAGAAGAGACACTAGAGGCTCATGGAAAAGAGCGGGCTTCTATGTCTGTCCTTTAAATTTGTCCCACTCTTTTAGGCATTGGGAGCTTTGCACAGGCTGAATCCAAATACTCTTGCCCCAGATCATCACCCACTCAGACCTAAACTGAGGCACAACATTGGTGAGGTCTTCCTGGACAACCCCGGGCTAAAGCATCCCAACACCCTCACTCTCTGCCACATGACCCTGTTTTATGTACCATCTTTGCAACAATGACCAGTAGCTGAAATCGTATTATCACTTGTCTTCCTGCACGAGAATAGAAACTCTAGAGCTAGACGCTGTGCGTCTACAGTGGGGTCTACTTTGTGCAGAGAGGACGGCTTACCTATGGGGTTCTGTCTTGAGGCTCACAACAGCCTGCCCTGCAGACAGCCTGGCAAGGCTCAGACAGCTTTGGCTAGTGGCTTAGGGCAGCGCGGTCCCAGAGGTCAGCCACGGACACACGGAGCTACTTAAATTTAAAGGAGCTAAAATGAAATGAAAGTGAAAGTACACTCCCCTCTTGGGGCGCCTGGGTGGCTCAGTTGGTTGGGTGACTGCCTTCAGCTCAGGTCATGGTCTCGGAGACCCGAGATCGAGTCCCACATCGGGCTCCCTGCTCGGCGGGAAGCCTGCTTCTCCCTCTCTCACTCCCCCTGCTTGTGTTCCCTCTCTTGCTGTGTTTCTCTCTGTCAAATAAATAAAATCTTAAAAAAAAAAAAAGTACATGCCCCTCTTGCATCGTGTCATTTCAGGGGGTCAGCAGCCACAATGGACTGCCACGTTGGACAGCACAGAGACAGGCCTGGCCACAGGTGTCACTGCAGAAAGTTCTGTTGGAAGGGGCTGGTGAGAGCGTGCAAAGCATATTCAGATGCTCAGCTTCCAGAGCCCAGTCCTGCCCATGTGATTTTGTGTTGACCTTACACTTTCTGGGTCTTAGTTTCTTCACCTATAAAACGGGACCCATAACGGTTCGCATCTTGTAGCAATGTTGGGGTTTCTGGGTACCAAGCCTTCTGAGGACCAAGGCGTTGGGTTTATAGCCGGCACTCTAAAAATATTAGCTATTCCTGTGAGTGTCCATTTCTACTTCGCCAGAAAGCAAGGACCAGAAAGGAAAAATAGTTTGTTCAACTTCATGGAGCTGGGAGGTGGAAGAGCTGAGGCTTGATTCTACAGCTTTCTGGTTCCATGGTCTAGCTCATTCCCAATACCCATTGCCAGTCCCTTCTGGGCAAATTTCTGCAACTCATTGTTCCCTCATATGTTCTGTGGGGGATGAGAGTCACTGGATCTTCCATCCAGGACAGCTGTGCAGAAACTGAGCAGAGAGCCAGCCAGAGCCCAGGAAATGGGTTGTCGATTCTGGGACCTAGCCGTTGGCTTGCAATTCTTCGGAGGCTGGAGGAAGGATGCCAGATGGCCCTGGTGAGGACGGTGTAGATGTGGCCAAGCAGGTCACATCAACTGGGGCTGGGACCACACTTGTGGGTGCTGCTCCGTGGGAGTAATGACCTCTGTGTCAGGAACACAAGGCTCATCCCTCCCACTCTGATCAAGCCACGGCTTTGCTCTAGGAACCGCATGGAAGGATTGAACTGTTTTCATTAATTTCTCTGTAGAGAGTTGAGTGGTGGTGAGGGGGGGGCTGCTGCAGCTGCTGGTTTAATTTTTAAATTGGGTTCATTTTAATATGAGCAGTCACTGTGACTGTATTTTTTCTTGTAATACAGGAGGATATTTTATTGTTATTTTGAGGTCTTTTGATGTATTTTCCACACTTAAGATGTTTTTTAGTTGGAGTAGATAAAATTTACCTACATTTTTAAAAAAGATTTTCTTTATTTATTTGAGAGAGAGAGAGCACAGGAGCAGTGGGGGGCATAGGGAGAAGCAGGCTCCCCGCTGAGCAGGGAGCCCAACATGAGGCTCGATCCCAGGACCCTGATACCATGACCTGAGCCCAGGTCAGACGCCTAACCCTAAAGCTAGTTATTTTAAATATACAATTCCATGACACTTATCATAGTCACAACATTGTACAACCATCCCCATACGGAATTTGAAAACATTTTCATCGCTCCCAAGGAGACCCTGTTATCAGTGAACGCTCACCCCCTTCCCCCCTGCCCCCGCCCCTGGTGACACCTACCATACTTTCTGTCCCTATGGATTCACATATTCCAGATGTTTATATAAACGGAGTTGTAGACTGTGCAGTCTCCTGTGCAGGCTGCTTGCCCTGAGCAGAAAGTTTTCAAGATGTATCCACATTGCAGCACGCATCAGGACTCCCTTACCTTCATAGTGAAATATATCCCAAGAGACGGACAGACCACATTTGCTTATCCATTCATCCATTGGCAGACATTTGGGTTTCTTCCACTTTTCGGGTCTTGCAAATGGTGCTACTCTGAATATCTACAGGCACTGGGGACCCAGTGTGTCCTCCCCAAATTCATGCGTTGAAATCCTAATCCCTGGTGGGATGGTATTAGGAGGTGAGGACATGGGGAGGTGATTAGGGCATGAGAGTGGAGCCCTGATGTATAGGATCAGCACACTCACAACAATAAGGCAGCTGCCCCTCCCCCATCTGCTGTCACCTTGATCTTGGACACCCAGAGTTTCCTCCATAATTAACATCTTACTAGTGAGGTGCATTTGTTACAACTGATGAATGAATATCGATACTTTATTATTAACTGAAGTTTATGGTCACATTAGTGTTCACTCCCTGTTGTGCAGTTCTGTGGATTTCGATATTTATCAGAATGTCATACACCCACCATTCCAGTGTAATATTGAAGAGTTTCTCTGCCCTGAAAATCCCCTCACCCCCGTTTATTGATAATATGCTTTATTCTTATGATGAAAAATTTTATGGTTATTAAATATTTGAAGCCTTGGAGAAATGCTCAGTACTCACTGTGCATAGAGAATAAAGCACTTTTGTGAATTGTGTAAGACTGATGATTCACAGATCTGTACCCCTGAAACAAATAATATATAATATTTTAATAAAAAAAGAATAAGGCACTTTAAATACTTTATGCAGGAAATGATCACTCCTTAAGATAAGCATTCATAGGGGTGCCTGGGTGGCTCAGTCAGGTTCCTGGTTTCAGCTCAGGTCATGGTCTCTGGGTCATGGGATTGAGCCCGCGTTGGGCTCCACGCTCACCACTTGGGATTCTCTCTCTCCCTCTCACTTTGCCCCTCCTCCTGCTCGCACTCTCTCTATAAAATCAATAAAGTCTTTAAAAAAAGATATGCATGCGTATCACATATATAATGTATTAAATGTATGTATAATCATATTCCATATATTGTATTCTTGATACACATGCTGAGACTATATGCACCATTCGTGTGCTTTAGAGATATACACCCAGCTAATCTCAACACTGAAGAGGTTGAGAATATCATTATCCCCATTTTATAGATAAGGAAGCTGAGGCACAAAGAGGTTGAGTAAGTTATTCAGGGCATGTGGCCAGTGGTTGTAAGGGACATGGAAATGCACAAGAATGTGAAAACAATATTTTTTTCTGGACAGAAGTATGACAGGTGTTCTTGTTTGGTTGCGGTGTTGTTTTCCAAAACTTAACAATTTGTCCAGGATGAGGTCAGCACACTTTTCCCTCAAGAGCCCGATAGTGGCTGTTTTTGGCTTTGTGGTTCAGAAGGTCTGTGTCACGGCTGTTCAGCTCCGCCATTGGAGCGGGAAAGCCCTCGTGTAGGACACAGAGGAATGGGCTCTGTTATAATAATATGTTCTTTGCAGATGCCAGAATTCCACTTGCCATGACGTATTATTCTTTTGTCTTTCCCCGACCAACCATTTAAAAATGTAAGGAAACGCTCAGCTCAGGGGCCCTTCAATCACAGGAGACAGACAGTACAGCAAGCCTCACGCTGGGCATTTTATGTGCAATGTTTCTTTAAGATGTAGGCTGTGAGGGCAGCTCCCACAGCAGCTGGGGCAGCAGGGGCACAGGGCTGGGTGCCCGCCAGCCTCCCCTCCAGCGAAACCACGTGCGTGGGCAGGGAGCTTGTCCCTGAGAGTCTGGGAGGACAGCAGGTGACCAGAGTCCTGTTTGTCTTGGAAGGAGAACGTCCACCCCAAATTCTGCCCCACTATGCGCAGGTGTGGGCTGTTTCTGAGGACGGCCCTGCTCATTCTGCTCTTCTTGGGACTGGCAGGAGCCTGCATTCCCCGTGAAGGTGATGTCTGCTCCCATTCCCCATCTCCTCTTCCTTTCTGCTTGCAGCGGGCGGGGTCCGAGGCTGGCTCCAGACAGCCTCCCGCAGTCCCCCCAGACTCCTGCTGGCTTCAGTCGTGGGCACCCTCGTTTCCCTCTTCCCGGGTGGAGATGGGGGTGGATGAGCCCTGTAACTGGTAGCCCTACTGGAGCCCTGCCTTGGAGACAGACTTGCGTCTGAATCTGGTTTTGTCATGGGCTCTTTGTGACTTTGGCGGGGAGACGCTGCTTCAATGAGCCTGACCATCCTCCTGGGATCAAAAGGTGTCAGAAGCCTCTCTATCCCTAGGCTCTCTGTATGTCATCGATGTGGCTGTGTTTGTGTAGTGCCTGGGAGTTGACATTATCATGTTCACGGAGCTCTTGCGGGACCCCAGATATTTACAGTGTGAGGACACCCCCTGTTGGAAAGAGCACTGGAGTTTCATCACAAAGTTGAGTTCCTATTGGCTCATTTGTTCCACAAATAATCATTGAGTTCCTGGCTTGTTCTCTGTGCTCCATGCTGGGAATACAGTGGGTGAAAAGAGCAGACATAGTCCCATCCTCACAGAATTCTCGTGTTACGCACATAAGCATATCCCGTTGTGGCCATTGAGAGAAGGTCTCTCTGGACAAGTGACGTTTTGAGGGAAGGTACCGATAGTGGGTATGAGCTGGCCAGCCAGAGTTTGAGAGACTGTCCTGATGAGGGGGTGGTGTGTGCAAAGGCTCTGGGGCAGGAAGGCACTGGGTTCCTCCATAGATCTGAGAACAGCCTGTGTGTCTGCAGCATGGTGGATGGAGGGAGGAAAAAGGTGGGTGGGGATGTCTCTAGTAAGAATGGAGAGGACACAGAGCCCAGCACACAGGCTCTCTTGTGGGTCAGATTAAGATGTGGACATCACAAGTGTCAAAGGAAGCTATCACAAGGCTGTCAGAAAGGGAGTGTCATATAGCAGCGTGTGTGTGTGTGTGTGTGTGTGTGTGTGAGAGAGAGAGAGAGAGAGAGAGAGAGAGAGAGAGAGAGAGATATTAAGCAATCAGTCTTGGTCCTAACAAAGAATAGATTGGGCTGGAACCAGGGTTAGGGAAAGACAAAATGAAGAAAGACTCTGGTAATTTTATTTTTTCATTTCATTTCCTATTTTTTTGCAGCTGGATGATGATTGGGCCACCGTTAACTGAGATGGAAGAGTTCTGTAGAGCAATTGATTTTTTTTACCTTTATTTTGAAGTAATTTTAGACATACAGAAAAGTTACAAAACTAGAGTTCCCAAATACCCTCGTCCCAGCCTCTCTTAATGTTACCATCTTACCTAACTGTAGCCTGTAGCACAGTGATGATAGCCTGGACCTTAACACCATTACAAAACTACTACCTAAATTACAGACCGTATCCCATTTTCACTAGTTTCTCCACAAATGTCCCCCCCCCAAAAAAGATTTATTTATTTTATTTGACAGAGAGAAACACAGCTAGAGAGGGAACACAAGCAGGGACAGTCAGAGAGGGAGAAGCAGACTCCCCAATGAGCAGGGAGCCCGATGTGGGACTCAATCCTAGGACCCTGGGATCATGACCTAAGCCGAAGGCAGGCGCCCAAAGACTGAGCCACCCAGGTGCCTTGCATCTCCTCACTCTTGCCATTAGTACTTACAACTCATGGCTGAGTTGGCCAATCTTTCATGACCTTAACCCTTTAGAAGAAGAGCCCTGGTCAGATATTCTGAAGAATGTCTCTCATTCTGAGCTTGTCTGAAGTTGTCTCATGATTATGTTGAGGTTACATGTTTGGGGCAGGAAGGACACGGAAGGGGTGCTGTGCCCTTCTTTGTGCATTTTGTCGATGTGTCTCATTACTCGAGATGTTAACCTTGATTGTTTGGTTTATGGTGTGTCTACAGAGGGTTCTCCATGGTCCAGTAATTGTTTTCCCTTTGTAATTAATGAATGTCTTGGGGGAGATAGCTGGAGACTATGCAAATATCCTCTTTCTCCTTAAACATTGGCCACCAGTTATGGCATCCGCCAGTGGGTCTTGCCTGCAAAGATGATCACTGTCATATTTGCTCCATGGTGATTCTCTATTTCTCTTATTCCTTCTACACGTATTAACTGGAATTCTTCTGTGAGGGAGAGTTGCCCTGTGTGCTCTATTTATTTATTGAAATATTCATTTATATCTCTGTGAATGCATGGATATTTATTTTATTAATGAAAAATAACATTACTTTTTGATGGGTGGGAGGGTGATTACCACAAATTCTCTTTGGGACATGCTATGTGTGAAGAGCCTGTATGAAGTTCAAGACATCCATTGGTCGCAGGTTCCATCCATGAGAACAGGGCTGGAGAAGTCTTGTTGACTCTGTACCAGCATCTCTCTTCCTGACTGGTCTTGCAAATATCTACAGAGCAGGGTCTCAGTCTGATTCATCATCATCCTCAGCGTATAGCATATGGAAGTGACCAGATTGTGTGCCAAATGAATGTCAGTTGGGTGAATGATGGATGGATGATGGGTGGACCGGAGTAGAATTATTGACACACAGAGTGGGTGGGCTCTCTGTCTCCTTAAGTAACACTGTGACCTAACGCTGAATTTTCTCCTTACTTCCTGCTCCTGTTGGAATCTGGATGGTTAACACTTTTGCTTCCAGTCGCCATTCAAGAAAAAAGTAAGAACTATGTGAACCCCCAAGTGTGTATCCCCATAGTTAGCTCCTCTCAGATTCCCTCTGATGTCAAGACCCCTCAGGGAATGCTGGGGAAAGGTGGGACTTGGGTCCAGCACACAGGCTTGGTCTTAGGGACAGGGAAGAACTGTAAATAGTAAAGACACAAAAGCTCCATGAAGTAATAAAGACATTAACTGGGATGGAAAATGTTAGCATTAATCCTACTCTCTCCCTTGCTTTTATTTTCCATGGCAATCCACTGACTTCTGGTTCTGTTGCCCTTCCAGTCAAATGTAAGTAAATCCTACCTCCTTCCTCCTATCTAACTAGGGAGCCGTTAAACCCAAAGAAGAGGTGCAAGGAAGAGGCAAAAGTGTTGACCACCACGATCAACCAGGGCAGATTCCGAGAGAAGCTCTCAGTCCTGACTCAGCCTCCAAACCCAGAATCTGCTGATCCCAGGGGGTAGATAGGTAGATTTTGGGGGGTCAACAAGCCTTTGTAATCTTGTGTAAAACTGAGTATGCAAGAGAGAAAGAGTATTGAGAACTGGTGTGGTTTCCTGGGAATGTGGACTTTACTGCTTTGACCAGACTTTCAGTAGGATCTGTGAACTTCTGCTCTAAAAAGTACAACTGGATTGAAATAGATTGCAAGTATTCATTTGGTGGGTTTTAGACAAGGAAAACATGGTGCAGGGTGGAGAAGCTTCCCTCTTTTCCAAGTATTCACCTTCTTGGTCTCCAGTTGAGAAGTGGAGATGACCATTGGTTGTTACAGAGACAGACTCTTCTGCAAACCTCCCAAAACCCTGGTGGAAAGGGAGAATCTGGGAGCCCCAGACAACAGGTGTCCTTAGGGTTTTTTGACTTTGGAATAAATGTGTCTCCAAAGGGGTCCAGGGCTCTTAGGGCGGGTGACAGCTTCTCAATCTGGTTTCCTATCCTATCTGGGGACCTATGGGATACAAGGAGGTATGAAGGATGACTTGATTGATTTTGTCTTCTTTCTGAAACTTTATTGGGAAAACAATTCCTGCTGGCCGTCATTGGTCTTCTCCTTCCTGGGGCTGGCCCGTCAACAGTGCTGAAAGGTAAGACTTGGTCTGCTGGCCTCCCTTTGGTTTGATTGTCCATGTCCAATGGGTAATTTCTGTTGACCTTCCTTGGTTCTTTCTTCTCCTGGCTTCTAATCTAGAAACCTACAAAATCGAGTACTAGAATATCCTGAAGAAAACGTAATACCGCTCCCTTTCATCCCCTCCCCCAGCCAATCAATCGATCAATCAGTCAAACCCAGCTGCCCAGAAATTGAGCACATTTTCATAGTTTGCATATGGTTGAAGGAAAGCCATCTGGCCACGGAGCTAAATTGGAGTTCACCTGAAATCTAATAGTTGGACTGACTGATTTCCATCTCTGCTTTCCGAGTAGGATAGAAAAAAACCCCACACCATCACTATGTGCTCAGGATCCCTCACAAATGGTGCCTAAGGGCAGCCCAGGCTACTCTAATAGACTACCAGAGTCTCAGTGGTAGAAACAACAGTTATCTCTCACGGTTCAAGGCTGGAAGTCCAAAATCACAGTGCCAGGGATTCAGTGCCTGGTGAGAGCCCGCTCTTTGGCATGTAGACAGCCACCTCCTGCGGGGTCCTCAAGGGGTGGAGCAGGAGCCTCAGGGCGCTAATCCCATCTGGGACTCCTGCCCTCCTGCCCTCCTCTAAACCTAATTACCTCCCAAGGAACCGCCCCCTCCAGATACCATCACATGAGGGGTTAGGGCTTCAACATATGAATTTGTTGGGAACACACACATTCATTTGATAACAGATGGCGATGTGGAACCAGTTCAGGGAAATGAGCCCACACCTTCAAAACTGAGTCTGCAAGCTGGGGAGGTGGGAGGCAGAGTCAGGACAGGTTTGACCAGCACAAAGGGGGCCAGCTCAGCAGCAAGCACCTCGGTGTTCAGAGCCCACGTCTACCCGTTCCTTGCTGGACCGCCCAGGAGAAGTCACTTCACCTCTCTGTGCCTGATTCGTGGGGCTAAATGCAGTCATACACATAAAGCACTTTTTAATGCAACCTAAGGAAACCAGTTCAACAGTTCTTTCTGCTTCTATCTACCCCCTACACACACACACACACACACACACACACACACACACACACACACACTCATCTCTAAGTAAGAATATAACTATTATGATTATTACTACATATATCATATTACTATTTCTTTTTTTAAAAAAGATTTTATTTGTCAGAAAGAGAGAGAGATAGAGAGATAGAGATAGAGATAGAGATAGAGAGAGAGAGAGAGAGAGAGAGAGCGAGCACAGCAGGCAGAGCAGCAGGCGAGGGAGAAGCAGACTCCTGGCCGAGCAGGGAGCCAGATGCAGGACTCAATCCCAGGACCCTGGATCACAACCCAAGCCAAAGGCAGACGCTTAGCTGACTGAGTCACCCAGGCATCCCACATTTTATTTATTTATTTATTTGAGAGAGAGAGAGACAGAGAGAAGGAGTGGAGAGGTCTGAGGGGCAGAAAGAGAAGCAGACTCCCTGCTGAGCAGGGAGCCCCACACGGGACTCGATCCCAGGACTCCAGGATCATGACCTGAGCTGAAGGCAGTTGCTTAACCAACTGAGCCCCCATATTACTATTTATAACATCTAAAGATGTTTATCTTGGATCAGGAATTAGGCTAAGTTCCTCATCATGCCCTGCCCATATCCATTCTCTTCCTTCCTTATTGCCACAGCTCCAAATAGGACATAATATCTGCATTTTTCAGAGGTGTTGTGAGTTCAGTGACCAGTTTAAGATCACCCAGGTAGTAAAACGTACAGCCAGGATAGCACGTGTAACCCGATATTACCTGATTACTATGAGCAATATCGAGCTTGGTTTTATGAGCGACTCAAATACAGAAGTCTCTGCTAACAAACCCAGTAGAATTCCTCAGTACTGAGAAAACCTTACCACACCCCCATGAGGTGGATGAGGACAGGAAAGGTTTATGGGGAACATTGGAGAGATCTGAGTTTGCGCCCACTCAGCCGCTACAAGAGGTCTCAGAGATCACGCACTTTCTCTTGTGTAACCTTCACAGACAACACAGGGGCGGTGTTCTGATCTGAGAGGGCTGGTACGAAGTCACTAGAGCTAGAGACTCCGCACCTCTTTCTAGAGTCAGGAACCGGTCGTTCTCGCCTCTCTTCCTAGCATGGTGGTCCTAGCCTGTTCATGACCATTCCCCAGCTCACTGAAGCTCCCTCCAGTGTCAAATGCAGACTCCAGCCTCTCACAGGGTTCTGGGTCTCAGCTCCCACCTGCCCAGCACCCTCCACTGTGGACTCGACTCCCCAGCCTATTCCTGACCCCCAGTATCTCACTTTATGTTTGGTTTTCTACCTGGGACTCCTTCTCCATGATCCCCTCTTCTGGATGATGTCTGTCACCTTGGACGCCACCATGCTGACTCTTCTGAATGGGTGGCTTCAGGAATCCTAGGTAAATCCCTTGCCATGCTCGTGATGGCTTTGGACTGTGAACTTTGGTGGGGGACTTGGAACACAAATTTCTGAGCATCTCTTCCATGCGTGGACCAGAGGGATTAGACATGCTCACCCTTTAAGAACTCAGACAGTGGCAGATAACAGAGACAAATAAACAGAAATGATATTAGACACAAGGGATGCCTGCTAGTGATGATGGGGAAAGAGGATGGTGGGGATGTGGAAGGAAACCCTATATCATGCCTGACACACCATAGCCATACTTCCCGAAGAAGGGAGGTAGTTAAATCTGTTGAGGTGGGGAAATTCATTTGTTAGGACTATTTCTTTGTGCTGTATTTGCATACCGTATGGTGTGTCTTCTTCCTCAGGTATGATGAGCAGGTTGTCAACGGATGGTAAGTGGGAAGCCTGTATCCTTTCTGGTGTTCCCCCTCTCTTGTCTACAAGGTTATGTGGACTTACGGAGGGAGTTATTTACTTTATTTATTCATTTATTGGGAAAAGCCATTCAAAACAACATCCAGTCCCATTGTGTTTCTTTGAGTTTTAAAGTGATGGAAATTTTTTATTCCCGCATGGCAGAGCTGGACCTGTACCTGAGAGTTATTAAGCTGTAGATTTTCGAAGTTATAAAAATAGTAGATGCATGTGGGAGAAGTCAAGGGGACCTAAAAGCAATGTCAGACATCTCCTCCTCATCCCATCCCAGGTCTGTTGAGTCTCTGGTGGATTCTTTTTTTTTTTTTTTTTTTTAAGATTTTTAAAAATTTATTTGAGAGAGAGCGAGAGAGAACATAAGAGGGGAGAAAGTCAGGTGCCTGGGTGGCTCAGTTGGTTAAACAACTGCCTTCAGGGGCTCCTGGGTGGCTCAGTTGGTTAAGCAACTGCCTTCGGCTCAGGTCATGATCCTGGAGACCCTGGATCGAGTCCCACATCGGGCTTCCTGCTCGGTGGGAAGCCTGCTTCTCCCTCTCTCAGTCCCTCTGCTTGTGTTCCCTCTCTAGCTGTGTTTCTCTCTGTCAAATAAATAAATAAAACCTTTAAAAAAAAAAAAAAGAGGGGAGAAGGTCAGAGGGAGAAGCAGACTCCCTGCAGAGCTGAGAGCCAGCTGTGGGACTTGATGTCAGGACTCCGGGATCATGACCTGAGCCGAACACAGTGGCTTAACCCACTGAGCCACCCAGGTGCCCCCCCCCTTTTTAAAGATTTTATTTATTTATTTGACAGAGAGAAACACAGCTAGAGAGGGAATACAAGCGGGGGGGGCGGTGACAGAGGGAGAAGTAGGCTTCCCGCCAAGGAGGGAGCCCATTGCAGAGCTCAATCCCGGGACTCCAGGATCATAACCTGAGCCAAAGGCAGATGCTTGATGACTGAGCCACCCAGGTGCCCCTACTTTTATTTTTCTTTAAACGGACTCAGTTCTTTTACCTACACAGATAAACTCAAAAAGCAAACAAGACACCACATGAGAACGTAGAAAGCCAGTATCATTCGTTATAAGCAGACACTGCAAAAAAAATTTAATGAAAATAAAATGTTAGTAAATTCTAACGTGATGCTGGTCTCTCCTGAGACTCTTCAAATGAAAGCTGTTCTCCCTGCTTTGGTAGAAAGAGTGCTGGGGAGGGGGCAACAGACAAGCCGGCATCATTTTGAGACTTTCTCTCTGCTCAGGGAATTGTGAGGGGAAGGACTCCTGACCCCCTCACCCCCCACCCCCACCCCCGCCTGGCCCCCCACTGAGGTCCCCCTCAGACATCATCAAGTGCTCACATCCCACTTCCCAGGGGATGCATATGGCCCCAGATGCCCAGGCAGGGTGAGTGAGAGCTGACCTTCCAGGAGATACACCCAGAGCTCTGACCCAGCTCAACTCTTTACCAGCCGAGTGACCAGGGACAAGTCTGTCTTCTTCCCGCAAACCAGAGCTAGTGCTTTTGATGTTAAGACCAAATATACAAAAAACTCAGAATATACAAATATACAAAATATACAAAAAATTCAGAAAACTAGGGAGCTCGCTAGAGCTGGCCCAACTCTGCCCCGCCCACACTCCCTAGATTCTGGAGTTCAGAACCCTCTTCATGGGTTCTGCAGGTGTGAAGAGAAAATTCTCATCAGCCTGGGAGCAGAACTCTCCCCTGTTGGATCCCAGGAGAGATCATCTCCTGTCTGCAAGTAATGCGTCCCAAGGAGGGACTCTCTCTCCTGGGAACTCTTCCCCTTTGGTCTCAGGCAAGCCAGAATGGTGGGCATCCTGTTAGAATTCCATTTTCATGAGGACACTGAGGTGTGGAAAGGGGGGTACATTGCTGCAGGTCAGAAAGCTAGTGTGTGTGCAGCTGGGATCTGGACAAGGGTCCACATCTTGCGATGCTGTGTCCCTGTTGCTAGGATGAAGGCTGAGGGCTTTCCACTCCCCTGCATAGCTGAGCGTCGTCTGGCTCCACTCTTGAGCCATCAAAATCTTTCCAAAAAGCCCAGGCTCCTTCCTACCCAGGACCACACCCATGCTGTCCCCTCTGCCTGCAGACAGTCCTCTCCCCTCTTCCAAAGTCCTTCCTCAAGTAACCCTGCTCATGTTTCAGGTGTCAGACACAGCGACAGTGCCCCCGAGATGCCTTCCCTGGCCCCCCCACAAGGTCAGCAACCACAACCCCCTACAGGTTCCCACTGCCTCCTGCAGGTTCATCCAAATACGCTCACTCTGCTCACTCTCCGTTGATGACCCTTGTCACTGCTTCTCTGACTTGACTCCCTGAGCTCGAGGACCTTGCCCGCTCTGCTGTCTGTGTGTCCTCATGCCTTACAAATGGCAGATTCTCCATCCAGATTTGTGGGAGACTGACCGGATGATGGAGTCTGAGTCTTCATCTGCCACATTGCCAGTGATCCTTTGCCTCTGCTCCCTTCTGACTGGTCGGGGACATTTACCTGCCGGTGTCTAGGCTCTCAGTGTTAATGCCCATTTCTCTCTCTACTCTGCACCTCCATCGGGACCCGGCTGCCTGCGTTATCCCCTCCAGACAGGACAGAAGAAGAAAGTGAGTACTGTGTCCTTGAGATTACATTCTGGTAACCCTCTGTGGGCCTTGAAATTCCTTAAAATATCTGGGAAAGGGTTGGTCCAGACCCTGGCATTTAGACATTGGCCTGAGGGCAGGAACATAGTCGGTACAAATAGATTCCACCGGAGAATCTCGGCTGTGGTGTGCTGGCAAGGGTGAACAGATGGCGGGGGGTGGGGGTGGGTGGGAAAAGGAGCTTCTCTCCTCTGAGGCTGAAATTTGTCCATCTTTTAAAGCCGTGGCCTAGAAAAAGGTCTGGGACACAGCTGGGCTACACAAGTGTTTCTCGAAGGAAATGAATGTCTTCTACAACAGCTCATGCATGGTGTCTTTGTTAACTGGGAGGAGTCAAAGAGAAATAATACTGGAGCATCTGTCTCTGTTATATTAGTGAATTCTCACAACACCACTGTGAGCAGGATGGAGCCCAAGTCAGAAGACATGGTTCCCCAAACCAGCTGATCATCAGAGAGTTGAAAAAAACAAAACAAAACAGAATGTGATTTCCTGAATTCCACCCACAGTTTTCCATGAGAATACCAAGGGAGTGGGATCTAGGAATCTGTTCTTTCAAAAGGTGTCTTAGGTGATTTGATTCAGATGGTTCAAGAACCACTGAGCTAGAGCAACAGTTGGCCAGCTACAGCCTGGCCCTCTTCCTGATTTTTTTAAAATAAAGTTTTATTGACACCTAATCACACACATTCATTTATGCATCCTCTATGGCTGGGTTCTTGCTGCTGGGGCAGTTGAGTAGTCACGACTGTGACTGCTGATTTGCAAAGCCTAAAATAGCTACTATCTGGCCCTTTATAGAAAGAATATATTTGTTGGGGATCTGGGTGGCTCAGTCAGTTAAGCATCCAACTCTTGATCTCGGAGTCATGAGTTCAAGCCTTGTGTTGGGCTCCACAGTAGGCATGGAGCCTAATGAAGAAGGAGGAAGGAAAGAAGAAAGAAGGAAGGAAGGAAGAAGGAAAGAAGAAAGAAGGAAAGATGAAAGAGAAGTTGTTAATGTCAGTCTCAAGTCTCACTCTATTCTTCCCTTGAGATGGATTCACTGGTACCCGCTTCTGTTGGGCCATTGTATGGCTCTCCTAAACACCCTCAGAGACTCTGTGAGTCTCCCTTCTTTCACTTACAAAGCAAGGTGATGATGTCCATGTTATTTTTTTTAAAGATTTTATTTGACAGAGAGAAACACAGCTAGAGAGGGAACACAAGCAGAGGGAGTGAGAGAGGGAGAAGCAGGCTTCCCGCCGAGCAGAGAGCCCAATGCAGGGCTCAATCCCGGGTCTCCAGGATCATGACCTGAGCTGAAGGCAGTTGCTTAACCACTGAGCCACCCAGGCGCCCCATGTCTGTGTTATTTTAAGATGGCTTCCCTATGACTGTGAGATAGAGAAGTATTTAATAAGATAAAAATGTTTTAAAAAAGAGTGTACAAGACAACTGGTGAAATATGAGTATGTTCTATCATCTGGGTACTGGTATGGCACCCACGTCAATTGAATGACTTTGACAATGTACTCTGGTTACCTCTGAAGCCGCCATTAGGAGAAGCTGGATGGCTGTCATACAGGATCCCCCTGTATGATTTTTGCAATATTCTGTGAGTTTATAATTAGTATGCAATAAAAAGTTGAAAGTGATTTTAAGATTATGTAATAAAGGAGTACTGGAGTGTCCTTGGGGCAGTGTTAATATTATCTTCCTCTCTCGTCCGCTCTTTTCCATATTGACTTCCTGACTTCCGGTTCTGCTGCACCCTCTAGTGAAAAGTGAGTTCTTTTTCTTTTTTTTAGGGGTCACTTGGGTATGATTGGGTGCTATGAGGTATAGAAAACAAGAAAGAGAAGGGGATCTTTGAATTGTTCTCTTTGATTTAGGGCCCAGATTGAGAGAGACCCTCTCTTAAGGGAGGTCACCATCTACTATCACTGCCCCCACTTCTGGGTGAGGCTCAGGATGAGCTCCAGGGGTCCGGCTGCCCCTTGGGGCTGTAGGGAAAATCTGGAGAGGGTGCCTGAGGCTGCAGGTGTGACCAGGTTATATGAGCACATATGCATAAAAGGTCCCTGGATTTTATCAGATTCTCAAAAGCCAAGGCCCACTGCCCCAGAATTCAAGGATGTATTGGGTTATGTGTAAGAGGTGCAGCCCACTCTTTCCTGACCCTCAGGAGAGAAATGAGATAAAAATGGGTTCAGGGAATCCTTTGCTGATAATCTTCCTAATCTCTGGGGGATGAATCCCCAAGTGTTCTTGGGTACCTATAGCTTCTGGTCACTTGGATAAATGAGTCTCCCAAGGGAACAAGTGTAGAAGAAGCAACCCAGCCTGGCCCCTAGAGCATCCCATGAAATCTGGGGGATACCCTCCTTTCCCTCCTATGGGAAGGTCTCTTCGGGAACCATCAGGGTGGGATGAGCTAAGAAGGAACCATTAACACCTTCCTGGTCCCCTCCTTTCTGCCTCTGTCGGTGTCCAATGACCCCTACTGGATGTTCACCTTCTTGCTGCCTGCATCTCAACAGTTTTGAAAAGTAAGATTTTTTATTTCGCGTTGCCCGTTTCACCCCCCCACCTGCCTTGTCCCCCCCCCCCTTTTTAAAAGATTTTATTTATTTGACAGAAAGAAACACAGCCAGAGAGGGAACACAAGCAGGGGGAGTGAGAGAGGGAGAAGCAGGCTTCCCGCTGAGCAGGGAGCCCAATGTAGGGCTCGATCCCTGGTCTCTGGGATCATGACCTGAGCCAAAGGCAGTCGCTTAACCAACTGAGCCACCCAGGTGCCCCCCTTGTTCCCTTTCTTACCTCTGCTAAGCGGTCCATTCCTGGCCGTGGATTATCTCTAGGGAAATTTCTTTAAAACCCAGGGAGTTGAAAAAATAGCGGGACTAGTTTGACTTTCAAAAAGGTGGGGTGTCCTATGGGAACCAATCTCCCTCCTAAAATAAGGTATATGGCAATGATGTGGTGGTGATGCGGTGATAGGAACGCAAACCTATTAAGAATTTCCCAAGTGCCACCTACTGGAGGCAGCACTCTGCATTCCTCCACAGAGTCTTCACAGAGTTGGCTTCATTGTCCAAAGTCTGCCCTCGAGGTGCTGACAACATGGGGACTCTAGATACAAAGAGAAGGACGGTGGCTGCTTTCCCAGCCTAACCCTGATCTGCTGCAAGTCCCTTCAGCCATTCATTGCCCCCCTGACCCAAATAATGAGGCTTTGGATGGTCTTCCCTGTTCACTGCCAAGTCCTGACCGATCACCGGGCTGCTCTCATGGGCTCCCAGTCTCCCCACCTTCTGATCTGGTGATTTGTTTCCTCCTTATGGCCTCGTCTGTCATGACCACTTGGACTCAACACTCCGGACTTCGTCCGCCTGCATGGCCTTGCTTCCCGGACACCATTTTCCCTGCATGGGCAACATCAGAGATCCTAGGTAAGACTCCCACTCCGTGCACACTGTGGGGTTTCAGTGGGAAGCTTGTCTGGCAAGAATATTCTTCCAGGTTCACTGTGTGCCAGGATGATGCAGGGTGGCGGGAACCCCACAGATGAACCTGACATGCTTGCACATCTGCATCAACTTGTAGTCTCTTGGGGGAGATGATGCTGTAAGGCAGTAGGGATCTGTGTCCCAAGGGAGGTGGAAATGAGAACAGGGGCCTGGAATCCAGCAGGGCTTCTCGGAGGAGAGGTAGCTTGTTTTGAGCTTGTCAGACTTGGGGACCCGAGGGCACTGCCCCACTGCCTTTCACGATATTCAGTTGGGGTGTTGTCTTCCTTAGGTTTGCTGAGCCTCCAGGTGTTGAATGGTGAGTAGCAACTGTCCTGTCTGGCCCTTCTTATTTCTTTACTCCTGTGCACTGAAACACAGAGTTCTCTGTGTCTTCTCTCAGCATTGGAAGAACCTTTAGAAATCACTGAACCTCGCACTCTCCCTCTCACCATTGTCACTCCCATCATAAGTGATTTAACATTTTTGTCGTTCCTCCAACAAATGCTGATGAAGACTCGCTCCCTTGGGCCAAGTCCCGCTCTAGGTGCTGGGAAAGAGTAGGGAACCAAACAGACAGAAATCAGTGCCTGTGTGAACTTGCATTTGAATGCGTGGAGAAAGAAAACAAAATAAGTAAAGGAGTAGGTGAGGCGTCTGTTGGAGGAGGAGGAGTCCTTGGATACAGTGGGGAGGGGGAGAGGGAAAGACAGTGTGGGAGACTCAGCTGACAGGTTTCTAGAGGGTGCTAAGGGAAAGTGTTGTTTCACTAGGAAGCCAGGCCCCACCAAAGCTATTCCAGGCACAGGGAACAGAATGGGCCAAGGCCACAAAGCAGGCGAGTGCCTAGGGACCAAGGGGCAGTGAGGAGGCCACAGCGTCCCCTCCGCTCCCCATTGGAGGCACTGCCTCTGTCCCTTCCATGCTTCCTTAACGATTTCCTCTCCACCTCCTTCTCCTCCCTGTTCACCTTTAGAAGAAACGAGTGGTTGCAAGGAAGAAGGTAAGTTGTGGATCTGCACCTTTTCCTGCCTGGAGGACAGTGAGCTCCTTCGGCCAGGTTTCTGAAAAGGCCACAAGAAGAGAAGTTTCTAGGCAACCAGAGGCCAAGCGTCAGGGCCCACGGAGGTGTCCGTGCGAAGGGCGGCTGGAGCCCTGGGGCTGTCCTGCTCCTTCGTGCTGCTGACTGGTACCAAGGAGACCCAACACATGGAGGCAGGTGTGGGACACATTCCTCTTCCTCCTGGAAATGACACATCAGTCCTGAGTGTCATGGCTGTGGGCCAAAAACCGAGAGAGAAGAAGCCAGGTGAGAAGAGCAAGCCTCCGGGTGGCCCAGATTGTGGCCAGAAGCAATTAAAAAAAAGCTTCCTGTTATTAAGTTCACAAGAACGGATGAAGAATTTTCACCAGAGAATTATAGTTTGTTAAAAAAAAATAGTCAAATGGCAATTCCAGAACTGGAAGTATGTAAATAAAACGACAAATTCAGTTGTTGGTCTAAACAGCAGAAAGCACAATTAAGGAGCTAGAAAACGGGTCAAGGGGAATTACTCAAAGTGAAACACAGTGTATAGAAGAGTAGAAAATACAGAAAGAGGGGCGCCTGGGTGGCTCAGTTGTTGAGCATTTGCCTTCGGCTCAGGTCATTATCCCTGAGTCCAGGGACTGAGCCCCACATCGAGCCCCACATCCGGCTCCCTGCTCAGCGGGAAGGCTGCTTCTCCTTCTCTCTCCCGCTGCTTGTGTTCCCTCTCTAGCTGTGTTTCTTTCTGTCAGATAAATAAATAAAATCTTTTAAAAAATTACAGAAAGAGGCACACAGGACTTAAACTTGATAAAAGGCTGCGACATACATGAAATGAGAATTTAAGAAGCAGAAGTGAGAGAAAAATGAAACTGAAGTGGTATGTCAAGAGTTAATGGCTAAGAATTTTGCATTTTGGTTAAAAAAAAATAACCACCAAGGAACAGATTTTTTAAAGTTCTGAGAGGGTCACCTGGTTGGGCTCAGTCAGAAACACATGCAACACTTTTTTTTTTTTAAGATTTTATTTACTTATTTGACAGAGAGAGAGATCACAAGTAGGCAGAGAGGCAGGCAGAGAGGGAGGAAGCAGGCTCCCTGCTGAGCAGAGAGCCAATGTGGGCCTAGATCCCAGGACTCTGAGAAGAGTGACCTGAGCCTAAGGCAGAGGCTTTAACCACTGAGCCACCCAGGCGCCCTGCCAAAGCCTTGCTTAGAAAGACCTTGATAATCTTAAATGTGTACGTTAAGAGAAAGAAGGGAAGGAAGGTGAAAACACAGAAAACCAATGATCTGAGTACCTACCTAAAGGATTTTGAAAAAGAGAAAAAGATTAAACCCAAGCAGAATGAAGGAAGTGATAAAAAGTCAATGAAAAAAAATGTACAGTAGAAATCAACAGTTCTAACATATGGTCCTTTGGAAAAGACTAATAAAAATGTAGTTCTCCAGCATTGCTGATAAGAAACAGACAAAACAAACAAACAAACAACAACAACAAAAAAAAAACCAGGAGAAACAAATCACCAAAATCAGGAGGGAAGGGATACTGCAGGTATTAAAAGAATAATGAGGATAGTTTGAAAAACCTTATGTTGATAAAATGGCAAGTGTAGACAAAACGGACAAAATCCCAAGAAAATCCAAATGACCACAAGTGAAACAAAAGAAGGGGGGAATATTTGATAATGGTTTGTCAAAGAAATTTAATCTGTAATCAAACAAACTTCCCACAAAAAGAAACAAATGCACTCACAGAGTCAGATGGCTTTATAGAGAAGTTCCGGCATACACAATCGCAAAAATCGGAGGTTTTCTGTATGTCATACTTTGCTAAAACGTTTAGAATGAGAAGACCAGGAAAGCATGCTGGGGCAGTGAAGGGACATTTGCACACTGAGTTAGGACCAAGTTAGGAAGCTCCTCTCTGGCTTCCTCATGAGGCTGGCGATTTGGGGCAGAGCAGAGGGAGGGGGAAGCAGCAGCCAGACAGGGGATGGTGGAGACGTGGTGTGGTGTTCAGGTAGGGCAGGGATTTCCAGGTGGGAAGGGAGAGCCTTCAGTGTGCATCATTCCCACTGGGTCCCCCCAGAGAAGCTCTCCCTGGCCACCACCACCCCCAAGACACCGAAACCGCCAGCCAAGCGGACCAGATGGAACATGCTGAAATGCGCGTACATGATGGTCACCTTCTTGTTCGTGTCCTACAACAAAGGAGACTGGGTAAGGAGCCTGTTACCTGAGCGGGTGAGGGAGGGGGAAGAAGGAGAGGGTGGGCAGAGTGAGAGGAGGGAGGGAGTGAAGGAGCTGCCAAGCAAGTGAAGGGGAAGGAGAGAACCCCCTTGGCAAATAGAACCACGCCTCCCTCCCCCGCCCTCTCTTACCCCTTCCTTCCATCCTCCCTTTTTCCCACACTCCCTCCTGGTCTCCTTTCACAGCCCCCACTCAACCCCAGCCCTCATCAAATTTGAATAGAAGCCACTCCCTTCTGTGCTAACACAGCCCCAGATGACCCTAAGAAATATTACCGTTCATTCATTCTCTCTGTCTCTGCCTCTGCCTCTGTCTCTCTCCATGTAATGTAGGTTCTTAAGAACACAGTCATTTACTAAGCAGTAGGCGGGGTAAGAGGGCAGAGCATGGGCTAGGACTTTGAAGACTACCACCCAGTAGTCATCCAGTTCACCGACACATTCAAATATCTATATACCCAACAGGTCCCTTGCTAGATGCTGGGGACTACAAGACCCCACAAGGTCCCTAGACCCACAGAGCTCACACCATAGGGGCAGGGCAGACAGGAAATGAGCCAGGAGTTCCAGAAAAAGAAGCAACTCGGGGGACCTCTTGCAGTATGTAGGGCAGTATGTAGGGCTGCACCCGAGGAGGTGGTGGGGGGAGCTTAGAGAAGTGGCCTGCCTTGAGAATTGTAGGGACAGCTGTTGCAAGCCAAGGAAACATGCAAGGCAAAGACCCTGAGGCCAAAACACACTGCGTGCCTCTGAGGGGCCAAAGGAAGTCCTGTAGGAATTGAGAGGGGCAGAGGGAGTCCGGATCCTCCCACACGATGCCAAGAAGGGAGCTTTAATTCTGAGTCTGGTGGGGAGCCATCTGCAAGATCTGATCCCAAGTAGGGTCACTATGGCTGCTGTGTGTGGACTGTGATGTGACATCAGGGCAAGAGGGGGAGCAGAGAGACTGCAAGGGGGCAGCCTGTGGCCCCGGCAGGATGTGTGGTGACAGGAATGGATACGAGAGGGACTTCATAGCAGGTCTACAAGGAGAAGTGCTGGCGGATTGGCTGTGGGGGGAGGAAAATGGGACCATTGAGTTGGGTTGGGTTTGGGTCCTTGGTTAGACCAGTGGTTCTGGGGGGGGGGTAAGCTTGCCACCCAGAGGACGCAGCAGCATCTGGAGATAATGTTGGTGGTCATTCCTGGGGTGGGGGAAGACACTGGCATTTAGTGAGTGGAGAGCAGGGAAGTTAAACACCCCAGATTGCATAGGATAGCCGTCCCCATGACAGTGATCAGGGTCCGGATGTCAGCAGTGACAAGGCTGAGAAACCTCACCTTAGAGGCTGATGCCACTTGGGGGGCTGGGGAGAATGTGGGTCAGCGGGCCTGCTGGATGTCACAAGGAGAGCCGGGGTGGGGTGGGGGCCAGGAAAGGAAGGAAGGAAGGAGTGGGGAGAAAGTGGGGGGTGGTGGTGGAGGGGGAAGGAACTTGACCTGCCTCACACCCACGGTGTCTTTCTCTGTTTCTGGTTCACTTCCTCATCAACCTCCCAAGTGTTATTGCCACTACTGCAACACGGAAGTGGACATCAGGTATGTTAGGGCCAGGAAGGGCGTCCCGTCCACGGGTGGGCTGGGAGGGCTTGACCTAGGTGCCTCAAGTTTGAGAAGGGAACCCCAAGGGGGGTAGAAAATGCCAGTGGTAGGATCTGTGAGTTGTGCTCACCAACAGTAACACTTAGCTCCTCCATGATGTGGGCAAGCTTCAACACTATCCAACTATAAAACATTTCCGTCAACCACTAGTCCACTCTCGGCGCCTCTGTGGGCGAGCTTGGACTGGATGCCTTTGTGTCACGCTTCATCCACTAAGTGGCGAGTTTTCAAGGCCATCTTCAAGGTCATTGGGGCAGAAGCAGGGGTCAGTGCTTTGTTTTTTCTTATGGCTGAGTAGCATTTCCTGGGACTCCTGGACCACATTTTGTTTATCCATCCGACAGCTGAAGCACCTTTGAGTTGTTTTCACGGTTGGGCTATTGTGAATTGTGCTGCTATGAACATCTGTGTACACGTTTTTGCTCAAACACTTGATTTCCATTCTTTCGGGTACATACTGGGATGTGGGACTGCCGGGTTGCACAGTAATTCTGTTTAATGTACTGAGGAACTGTTCCAGGATGGATCCTTGATTAATTACAACTGTTAAAATAGTGAAATTACGTGAGGCGGATTTTACTTCAAGTTTAAAAACTATCAAAAGTCGGGGAGGCTGGAGTCACCCCTACACTACCCTGTGAGACCCCCCTGGGAGGAAGTCCGCCTGACCAATGCCAGGGACTCCAGTACACAGGGCAAAACTTACATACTCACACCAGGCTCCAGCGTGCCAGGCTGGGGGTAGAGTGGAGCTGGGGGCCACAGGGGGGGGCCTGGGGGTCAGAGGAGCTGGGGCATGGAGGCATGAGGGGTGGGGTGATAGAGAGTATGGGGATGTGGGGTCTGACGCACAGAGGGACGGAGGGTCAGAGAAGCCAGAGGTACTGAAAGGCCAGGGACCAAAGGGGTAGGGGACCCGGAGGCTGCCGTGGGGGAGGTCCCTCCAGTCACTGAGCATGCCCTCCTGGGCAAGGGTAATAGGCAAGGAGGGAGAGTGTCCTGGAAGGCCTAACAGTGGGGGAAATATGGGACTGGAGGGGCGGCCCCCTTGAGCCCAGGGGGTGAGGGGGTGGGGGGGTAAGAGCCCCTGGGAGGAGGAGGCACCAGCTGGGAATGACAGGAAGGAGCACCCGACCCCAGACTTAGGGCCCTGCTTTCTACGTGGTAGAAGAGCAGAGCAAAGTAAGGCATGCCCACATTTCTCTGCTCTCTCTTTCCCCTTCTTAGGACCGACCCCTGCTGCTCTTTCTAGTGACCCTGCTCTGTCTCAGCTCAGCGGTCGCCAGTCCTTCATCTGCCCTGTAGTCTCGCCTCTCAAGAAGCCTGTGGGCCCGAGATGGCCAGTTTGGAGGGTAACGAACTGGGGTCCTCTGAGGGTGACACCTGTCTGCCCAGAGGCGCTGCGGGAAGGCGTCCCTGAGGTCCTGACAGGCCCAGGGCAAATGAGCACCCACAAGGGTCTCCCTACAACTGCTCTCCCTGGCCTTTCTCAACCTGCCTCACTGGGTCTCTAATTAAACCTACACTTGTTGAAGCAGCTGAAGGCTCAGTTCTTCCATTTGTGGCGGGCAGAGGGAAGGGTGCCCATAATCATATATATCGATTCCAGTGACAAATTTGAAGGAGCTTCTGCTAGGCTGCCTGCTTCAGAGGTTAAGAAACTAGAGTCCACAGGGACTGATGATTAGTCCAAGGTCAAGTGCTGAGGTCTGACCCAGGTTTGACTCATTACAAAGCCTATTATTATTATTATTATTTTAAGATTTTATTTATTTATTTGACAGAGAGAGATCAAAGCAGGCAGAGAGGCAGGCAGAGAGAGGAGGCGGCTCCCTGCTGAGCAGAGAGCCCGATGCTGGCCTGGATCCAAGGAGATCATGACCTGAGCCGAAGGCAGAAGCTTAACCCACTGAGCCACCCAGGTGCCCTCTAATGAATCTTTCACAAGGTTATTTTCAGGTTCAAGTGAAATAATCTTTGTCGAACACAATGCCTGACATTGTTCTCAGTAATGTTAGTTATATTGTTACCTAGGGCAGCAGTGTCCAAACAAAATCTCACGTAAATCACAGTAATTTAACACTTTCTAGGCAGCACATTAAAAAGTAAAATGATGCTGGTCAAAGGGTTCACACTTCCAATTATAAGATGAGTAAGTTCTTGGATACTAATGTACACAATGGTGACAATGGTTACCAATACCATATTATATACTTTAAAGTTGCTAAGAGAGTAGATCTTAAAGATCCTTACTCCCCCCACCCCCACACACAAAGAGGTAATTATATGAGATGATAAAGGTGGTAACTAATCTTATGGTGGTAATTTCACAATATATACGTGCAGCAAATAATCATTTGTATACCTTTAAACTATATAATGTTTTATGCCAATTATATCTCAAAAAAAGCCAGAAAAATGTAGAAACAAATGGGTGAAACCAATATTAATCAGTAATATGTATGATTTAACTCAATATATCCAAAATATCGGGGTGCCTGGGTGGCTCAGTTGGTTGAGCGGCTGCCTTCAGCTCAGGTCATGATCCCGGAGACCCCGGATCGAGCCCAACATCGGGCTCCCTGCTCAGCAGGAGGCCTGCTTCTCCCTCTCTCACTCCCCCTGCTTGTGTTCCCTCTCTGGCTATGTTTCTCTCTGTCAAATAAATAAAATCTTTAAAATATATATATATATCCAAAATATCATTTTAACACATAACAGATAAAACCATTATTAATGCTTTAGTTTATAGCCTTCTTTTTGTATTAAGCCTTTGAAATCCAGTATGCATTTTTCACTTACAGCCCAGCTCAACTTGAATGCTCATTTTTCACGATGTCACTGATCTGTGATTGGGTTTCATAAAATTTAGCTGAAAAAGTAGATTCACATATCCAGATTGTTCTAAACACGCTTAAAAGTTGTCCAATCATTGACTCAACTAGCAAAGTTAAATGTTTAGTTAAAATTAAAGTAAAAAGTCAGTTCCTAGTCTTAAGTCAAGTGTGGTCATGAGCAAGCACTGAAGGACGTTTTACAGAGCACCTGGCTAGGAACCTTCAAGACTGTCAGGGTCATGGAAAACAAGGGAAGTCTGAGAAAAGGGCTGCGTGCAGATCTGAGGAAGTTGGGGAGACCTGGTAATGCCATGTGCCTCTCGGAATAGAGGAGGACCCGGAAGGAGAGAGTGGAACCAGGGGAATGGGCAGGAGCTTCGTTAGTAGCATTACTCTAGTGTGAAAGGTTTGCACAAATGCGCAGCGGTCCTGAGAGGTTAACACCAGAGGAAGCTGGGGGACAGGGGACATGTGGGCACCCTCTAACTGCAACTTTTCTCTAAACGCAAAATTATCGCCAAATAAAAAAGCTTACAGTTTAGATATCCAGTTCTTTAACTGCACTTTGAGGAGCTCTGAGTTTCCTCCAGGTTCAAAATGCTGGGGATGGACTTCCAGTGCTCGCTTCTGGGCCCCGCGTGGTCCCTAACTCCGCCCTCACCCTCTGGCTCCTCCCACCGGCTCACCCCCCCCAAAATTCCCTCCCCCGGCGCATGCGCTCACTGCCTTCTCGCTCGGCTCCGCGCGTGACGTCAGTACGCAAGAGGCGGGCCGCGAGCCAGAGGTGTTACCATGGTGAGCGCGGGCCCGCTCAGCGTCTCCCACAGCGTCGCCCCTACAACCGACCCCAAGGCCCGCGAATCGGTCAGCGTCTGGGACAGGACCTGACAGGCTGGGCCAGGGAAAGGAAGCAGGAACGCCTGCATTGGAGATGTTTCTTCTTTCCGGGCACCTCCCGTTTCTTTGCCCCTTGGAGACAACACCCAGAAGTTTCTGGGCCTCTTAGGCAGTTGGTCTGACGGTTGCCTTGGAGACAGCCGGACGCCGGAAGCCTGACGAATGAGGCGGGACCAGGCTGGAAGGAGGATTTCTATTGGCAGAGGCGCCGCACCGCGGGCTTTGAACGACAGCTAGGGGTGCACATGCGCATTGAGTTGGCCCCACGCGCCTTCGCGGGTGGTGCTGTCCCGCGGTCCGCGAGCCTCGGTCCCCAGGCGCTGCCGCAGGTCGCGCTGGTGGAGGGACGCAGAGTCTACGCCGGCAAGACGATCCTGGGCTCGTTTCTGGGGCCGGAAGTGTGGGCTCCGAAGAGCTGCCTCGCGCGGTGAGTGCCACGCGCGGTTCCCACGCCCGGGTTTCCGAATGGGATCCCGAAGCTCCTGGTCGCGGCTCCCACTCCCCGCATGTAACGTCATAGTTCCCCACGGCGGAGAGAGGGCCAATTTGAAGAGGTCGTGGATTCTGAGCCGCGCCTTCTCCTCGAGGCCGCCCACCCTGTAACACTACCCCCCCCCCCCAAGGGAAGTTTGGACCGGAACCCTTTCATCCCCTGTGGGCCTCGGTTTCCCCTTTTGTGAAATGATCTTTGAAGCTCCTCTGCCCCTTACTAGTTCTGAGACCCCCGGCGAGATGCACACATTCGGTGCCTCATTTTACCCATTTGAATTGGGGATGGTGATAGAATTTGAGTTTCTAATGGAACCTTAGGACAGTGCCCCACGCACAGTGACCTCTCAAGTGTTAGTGTCTGATTGTCCTCATAATCTTTTGTTTGGGGATTTGGACAAGTCCCTTCCTCACTCTGGAGTCTGGGTGTGTTGATCTGAGAAATGGACCTAGTGGGTTTTGTGAGTGCTACTCTTGCTTCTCAACGCACAGCCGATGACTGTTCTCCCTGAGGGATGCTGTAATTCCAAAACCCTGCCCTTGTCATGTCCGCTCCCAGTTGACCCTTGTCAGTTTTCATCCTTGACGTGCTCTGAGTTTCCTCAAGTGGAAAATGATGGGGATGGACTTCCGATTCTAGCTCCTGGTCCAAGCACTGCCCCTAACTTTGCTTGGGTAAGCCGTCTTGTCCATCATCGCACCACCTGTAAAATGCAGTCAGATCTGGTGCCCCTGTCCTCGAACCACTTTATCCTCCCTTTGTAGTATCAAGCATCTTTTTCTTCTTAGTCTCAGATATGCCTTCGTTGCTTAGTAGTATTTGTTCTTTTAAATTGTCTGGCAAAATTGGGCCAACTCGTGTTTCCTTTGCCCTGTCTCTGAAATCTGGGTCTAAGTAGGTCAGTGCCCCCCATGACCCCCGAGGCATAAAGTGTGGCAACTCTGAATCCTGTGGTCAGGAAGTTGTTACTTTTTTCAGATCTTTTCCAGGGTTTCTCAATGAAGGAGTAAGTTTATCTGCAGCAGTTCTGATGCTCACCAGTCCCCTTATATCAGGTTGTATCTTTTTTTTCCACTGTGTTTTCTATTAAGACTATCTTTATGGCCTGTGATGTGGAGTTTCCATTTGGGCAGTACAATGAAGTTCCTTTTTTTTTTCCCCCTAAGATTTTATTTACTTATTTGACAGAGAAACACAGCTAGAGAGGGAACACAAGCAGGGGGAGTGAGAGAGGGAGAAACAGTCCCCCCGCTGAGCAGGGAGCCTGATGCCGGGCTCCATCTTGGGACTCAGGGATCATGACCTGAGCCTAAGGCAGATGCTTAACGACTGAGCCACCCAGGAGCCCCAGTGAAGTTTCATTTTAAAAATAAACGTTGTAGAGGGGCCCCCGGCTGGCTCAGTGGGTGGAGCATACCACTGTTGATCTGGGGGTTGTGAGTTCAAGCCTCACATTGAGTGTAGAGGATACTTGAAAGCAAAATCTTTTTTTTAAAAATATTCATATTTTTTGTCTCTGTTATTTTATTTTATTTTTTTAAATTTTTTTATTGTTACTAAAATTTTTTTTCCCAGTGTTTCAAGATTCATTCCCCATTCCCCACACCCAGTGCTCCACGCTTTAGGTGTCCCCAGTACCCACCACCAGGCTCTCCCATCCCTCCACCCCCCTCCCTCCAAGTCCCTCAGTTTGTTTCTGTGTTCAAAGTCTCTGTTGTTTCGTTTCCCTCCCTAG